>CM032488.1:10722725-10934687 GCA_019059595.1 Marasmia exigua
AGCTTTCGTTTGTTTAACAAACGATTATTCAAAAGTTTTTAGGTCTAAGAAATGTAGAACCCTCATTTTGAAGAAATATAAACAAGTTTTTGATATTTAAAATAACGTCAGGTGTGCATGGCAATGTCATTCCGGGAACTACAGTCAGTCTATGCAGTCGGAAACCGAATAAATACTTTGTTATACATCCGTACACTGTTATTATGTCATGACGCTAAAGTTAAACAGTCTAACACTTAACTAACATAAGCTTTGGGTACAAACGAATATACTAAAATTGGTTTCAGCTGCCCGAAGCCCTTATAAAGGAAAATTGCTTGTGGAAAAAAAGATCTTGTTCTTGTGCTTAGTACACCTAATAGCTTTTAGATAAGATACAATGCTACCATCTGATGGTAAACCCTCCGTAGCCAAAATGATTCTGGCAGTACTAGATACGTTTTTGACATTTATGAACACAACTTTTTTATAATAAGCGATAATTACTTTTGTTTACCACCAAAAGGTGTTGTTATTTGGGTTATGCCCGTTCGTCCCACTAGACTTTATGCCACCAGTGGGACTGACTGGAGTTCTATGAATTGAATGATTTTATTCCTGTTCGTTCCACTGGATTGAAATGGACAACAATATTGGGATGAAAAGAACTCAAGTTCTGAACTGCACTTCGAATTCCTCAGATAATGCCTGGTTATCTAAATTCTCGTTATCTAAAAACACTTTACAAAAGCTCGCCATTATTTCCAGTTCAGCAATTCTAATGATCTTAGTCCAATGGTTCTTTATAACTAGCAGTTACTAAGTATTAAGTATTTTCACGAGAATCCATACATAATGCGTCGATTCAAGCAGAATCAATTTTACAATCGCTTTGACAAACCAATAGCCATCTGTCTTTTTTTAGCTAATCTTTAACAAAATTACATCAACATATTTAGGCTTTTATAAATTACGTCACACGAAACTCATACCCCCTTATTACAAATCGCGAACTAAGGACAGTCCCAGAACAAAATTCATGCTAGCCTGTTTTAACATTGCGTGTTGGAACGGGATGACATGCACTTTAGTACAGTAATAACTTTAGATCAGGATTTGTAATAAGGTGGATTTATTTTAGATAACCCCATTGTATTTTTAGTGTGATGTCAAAGTAGATATTTAACTGAGAACCTTTTTAATAATTTTCTTCAAACCCCAGGCAATGGTTTTCGTCATTGGTCAATGTCACTTCACTAGATCCGGGTGCAGGGAGGGGTTAGTCAAATAAGGCATGTTTCCAGTTAGTAATGCAACTGCAAAGACCGCTGCAAAAATCTAACTAGAAGTGGGGTCACAGAAAAGTTCTTAAGATGGTGGTGGTCAACGACGCCACATTCAGATCCATAAAATATCCGTAATACAGTGGCATCACTCTACAGATTTCGGCAGGGTAGTTAACACTACCTATTTGTATTAAAATCTAATCAATTTTAGTTCGACTTTTACAGCCTATAATCGCAGTCTGCAGGTAAGTACAGTCCGAATCCGGGAACGTATCTTTATCAGTACATTGTAAAATAACACACACATTTATTCATCTCGTGACGTAACTTATCAAACCTATCCAATCTAAGACATCCATACAAAAATAACCAACAAAACGCCTCGACGGTGCAGTCACGTTTCCACAAGCAAAATTCTGCCAACACTGCGAAGCTTACCAGGACCAGTTTACCAGAGACCTGAGGACTTGCCGCCCGGGGGGTTCCGGACACGGACCGAAGTCTTCGTGTCCAGGCCTTCTACCTCTTCTGTAATGGAAAACGGGGTTTGTATAAGTAAAAATAATAGGTTTTTTTTTTAATCATACTATAAACTTGTCCCACTGCAGGGCTAAGGCTTCCATCATAGAAATCAAGTTATCGCTACTATGATGGGATAAGGCTTAATCACCACGCTTGCCAAATGCGGATTGGTGATCACAAACCCGAGCTATGTCCGAAAAATTCGAAACATACTTTTCGCTCGGCCCGGGAATCGAACCCAGGACCCTGAGATCACGGCCTGGTACTTATACCACTAGACCAACAGGGCGTTCCAACCAATAGGCAATTATCGTACTTCAATAAACTCGTGACAACGGACATTTGAAGAACTATTGGAGTTCCCAAGATGGCATCAGCGTGCCATACCAGCGGGGTTCATCATCATCATCATCATCAGCAACCCACACTCGTCCACTGCTGGACATAGGTCTCCCCTAATGCACGCCATTGCTCCCGATTTTCGGCCACTCTCATCCAGCCCACACCAGCCAGCCTTCGAATGTCATCATCCCATCTTGTCGCAGGGCGTCCTACACTACGCTTACCGAGTCGCGGTCTCCGCTCAAGGACTTTACGGCTCCAACGGCTGTCAGTTCTGCGGCTAATATGACCAGCCCACTGCCACTTCAGTTTGCTAATTCGGTGGGCTATGTCGGTGACTCTGGTTCTCTGTCGGATTACATCATTTCTGATGCGGTCATTCAGAGATACTCCAGCGGGGTTACTATAACCTATATTGACAGAAACGATTGGCACCATAATTTATTTTCACGACTTTATTGACAAATCTAATTATTTTTATTGAAGGATCTTTTATGTGATAGGTGGCTGACCAGCAGACGTCAGTATCATCTCTCCAAGGGCGGATTCATGGTGTTCATCATCATCAGCCCATTTAAGTCCCCACTGCTGGGACACGGGCCTCCCTCAATCACATGAGGGGTAATTGCCGTACTCACCACGCTTGGCAGACGGGTTGGCGAGGGTTTTGAACTAAATGCAGAGTTTTCCTTCTCTGGGTGCTGATGATCATGCCAGCAGCTTTGCCTTAGTCGCCTTTTACGACACCTCGGTAAGAGTGAGGGTGGCCTATTCTACTCTGCCGGGGACCACACGGCCATGGTGTTATTCAATATTTAATCAATTACTGAATACTTTGTTTGACGGAAAACACTTTATTCGGGAACGAACATATTACGTTTTTTTATGTTGTTATTCATATAGATGGCAGACGAGCAGACGGATCAACTGATGGTAAGCAATTGCCCCCGCCCATGGACACCCGCAACACCAGTGGAGTCACAAGTGGGCTGCAAACCTTTTAATCCCCCTTTACCCCGGATTGGGCCTCCGGTACCCTCACTCACGCAGCGAAACACAGCACAGGGCTGCTTCACGCCGGTTTTCTGTGAGGCCGTGGTATCACTCCGGTCGAGCCGGCCCATTCATGCCGAAGCGTGGCTCTTCCGCGGTCAAAGGTACATCCTCTTTTACACCTATAACGAAATCTATTTATGTGACCCTTCCCTGGCTCTAAAGCTGGATCCGCCTATGATCCCGTAATCCCAGTGGAGTCTCTCTCCCCGGATTGATCGGCCAGGCACCGGGCAAAGTCACCGGGTCAGATGGAAAAAAAAATCATCTGGCCAGGTGACGTGGACTTCAGGTAACTTCACCCACTCGGTATAACACAGAATTGCCTCGGTGGCGCAATGGTACTAACCATCGCACTTTAAAGCCACGGTTGCGCTTGGGGTCCCGGGTTCGATCCCCGGGTCGGGCCAAAATTTGTACCTGAGTTTTTCTGTTAAGAAATTCTCAGTGTTAGCCTGGAGTTTGGAAGTCGGCGGTCTTGTTCCCTCGTGCCTCGGAAAGCACGTTAAGCCGTTGGTCCTGCGCCTAATCCCTCTTCGGTCGTGTCACACTAGTGTCCCATCGAAATATGAGGGTACGGGAATAGAGAGTGCACTTGTGTCTGCGCAAATATTTGTGCACTATATGTCCTGCGTCGATTTCTGATCGCTGAAATTGGCCGCCATGACCGAAATATCGGTTTGGAGGACATTATAACACAGAGCAAGGAGCTGCTTCTCGCCGGTTCTATGAGGCTGTATTTCTCCGGTCGAACTGGCTCATACGTATCTCCCCCGATCATTTACGTAGATACGACTTTGTTTTCGGGACCGCTGATAATCACTGCTGACGGAGAAGGTAAGAAGTCTTTCGGTTCCTCTGCCCCTGCAGCCCTCTATCTTCATCTCTGCAGCAGGGCCTCGCGCATTTTACTGTTTCGCCTGGTAGCGAGAGTTATATGCTAGATTGAAGGTCAACCTTCGCTTGTCGGAAAAACACTTTATGAAGAAGCTGATACTCAATTCTGACAGGGAAGGTAAGAAGTCTTTCGGTTCCTCTGCCCCTGTAGCTCTCTATCTTCATCCCTACAGCAGGGTGTCACCTATTTTGCGTACTGTTTCTGTTAAACCTACTTGGGTTTCCATAGACAAAGTCTACACTCTGGATTTAAGAAGACACCTGTATATCAGTCTGTTCGGTGTTCAATTGTCTGCTTACACAAATATATGTCGTATGTAAATAAAAATATGCCTGTTTACTTTGCCCCTCAATCGATATAAATAAATGGTTATGGGCCCAGTTCCGTGCAGTAGGGTACGTCGATGCGGACTATGGAAACAATCTTGTGGACCGTAGATCATTCACAGGGTTCGTTTTCCTGGTGAATGGCTCTCCTATCTCTTGGGAAGCACGCAAGCAGCGTACTATTGCGCTTTTCACCACGGAAGCCGAGTACATGGCTCTAACTGAGGCTTGCAAGGAGGCCATATACCTCCAGTCACTCATCAGCGAAATTTTCATTATCGCACAACCCAACGTCATCCACCCTGACATACAATAATGACTATATACATCTTCGCCTGAAGACTCCCCCTCACTCCTCTCAATTCTATACCCAGTCCTTTACCGTCCAGTCCATCCGTTTGTGGAACTCCTTACCCCTATCCATAAGACAGTCTCAATCATTGCCCATTTTTAAAGCCCGAGTCAAAACTCACTTTTTGCAACTTCAACACCCTTCACTCTTCCTCATCCCATTAACTTTTTTACAATCGTCCTGTTATCGGCAGCCTGTAGTCGATGGTCCATCTTAGATCCATTTGATTATCATATTATTATTTTTTTTGTCTTTTTCTGATATCAATCTCACAATATTATGTGTATGTATTTGAGCATAACTTATTTATTCGTTTATAATACTGTATTTTATTTATGTATTAGGGTTATATGTTATATTTTAACATTTACAGTTTCTTTTTCTTTCCTTATTGAATATTGCACCCCCTACCCCTTCTCTACTATCAAATGTCCTTTACCCGAAAGGTTGTCTGGTAGAAATCGCTTTCAGCGATAAGACCGCTGAAATTGTACACAAAATTTCTGTAATGCCTAGTACTTAAGATGTGTATTTCGTGCAATAAAGTATATCTATCTATCTATCTATATAGCGCTTAGCGGCCCTAAAGTGTAGTTTCGCCTCGCAAGAGTAGAGATGTAAAGGGATATGCTAGATTGAAGGTCAAAATTCACTAATCGGAGAGGAACTTTATGAAGAAGCTGATACTCACTGCTGATGGAGAAGGTGGATGTCTGCAGGTCCCTCTGGCCCTGCTCGCGCATCTTGCGGCCGGTGGGCGTGCTGCAGCCCGACCCCGCCACCGACATGGCCTCCAGGTGCTTGTTCACCAGGTTCAGATCTGCAACCAAGGTTTTTGAAGATCAAGTGACGAGTCGCAGTCGGGATTTTTTTTATTGGGCTATAGCAGGGTTTCTCAAACTTTTGGCACCACGTACCCCTGTTAAAATTTCCAGGTGACAGCGTACCCCTAACTCATTAATTGCTCCCCCCCCCAAAAAAAGGAAATAATAAAATAGAATTAATACTATTGAAGAAAATAAGGTTTTTATTTGAAATAAAAGGTAAGAAACATAGTGCCAAAAGAAATGTCTTTTTAATACTAATGGATAAATTTAAAACTAATCAAGCCGCCATTACGTAAATGTTGTCGCGTACCCCTTGCCCTCGAATGGCGTACCCCTAGGGGTACGCGTACCCCTCTTTGAGAAACCCTGGGCTATAGGCTAGCGCTTGATCAACAACCTGATGGAAAGCTATACTCAATGTTACTTGGGGAAAAATGATTGTTTCCATTAGTATAGCGCCCCAGATAAGGGAGTAAGACGGTTAAACAAGTCGTGTATAACATGATTATATTATACACTAGCTTTTGCCCGCGACTTCGTCTGCGTTCACACAATATCTTTATAAATTATAGCCTATGTGTTATTCTGATCTATAAGCTACATTACTGTAAAGTTTCATTAAAATCCGTTTAGTAGTTTTTGCGTGAAAGAGGAACAAACATCCATCCATACATCCATCCAAACAAACTTTCGCCTTTATAATATTAGTAAGGATTTTATGGGCCTATCAAGTTATTTATGCAGTTGTAATTCGAAAACTGAACCAAATTGTAAACAGATATTACGACACTACTAGTTGAAATTCAAGCTTGAAATAATGATAAGCTATTCTCAATTTTGGGCCAGTTTCCTCAAGCTTCAATAATAATAATAATAATAATTCTCACAACATCTCATACGTGGACCTGATTCCGTACTAAGTAGCTTAAGCACTTGTGTTACAGATTTCACACAACAGAGGAACACAAATTTAAATACATATATTACACCCAGACACCGAACAAACCCAAGTGTTCAACGAATGTTTGTCCAGGGTGGGGATCGAACCCACGACCTTCGGCGTAAGAGGCAGGGTCACTACCAATTGCGCCATCCGGTCAGTCAAAATTGTCGATAATAACTCTGTGTAGCCAGTTCCTCGCACAGCCGCTAGATGTCGCACAAATAAAACAGCACGGAGCCTGCGTGCCCGCCATATTTTTCTTCTTCATTCTCTCTCTAAAACTACGACGCGACGACTCCAATGGTTCTAAAAATAAATCCTCTAAATTCTCAACAGGTCGTTTTCATTATCATCCCCGACTCCGCCCGCAAACATAATGGTTACTCTAGTTCTTCAGTTATTATAATAATAATAATTCTCACATCTCATACGTGGACCTGATTCCGTACTAAGTAGCTTAAGCTTAACAGAGGAACACAAATATATACTTAACTACATATATTACACCCAGACACTGAACAAACACAAGTGTTCATCGCACGAATGTTTGTCCAGGGTGGGGATCGAACCCACGACCTTTGGCGTAAGAGGCAGGGTTACTACCAATTGCGCCATCCGGTCATTCATATTGCCAGTATTAATCCCACTACTTATTATAAATAAATAAAATAAAATAGTTTATTGAACAACTTTGACAGAATGGGTTACAATATATTTTTGTTCTCAACTTAATAGGTAAAGTTGTGGCGAAAAGCGCGTCATATGCACTGGTTATAAACCACGTTTTGGAATAAGAGGGTGATAGTTACCGTGCGTGGTGGTGGGCGTGCCGCCGTTGGTGCTGGGCAGGTGCTGTGGCGAAGCTGGGGCGGAGCGCGGCGTGGCGGGAGTCCCGCCATATACGCACGGGCTGTTCACCGGCGTCTTGAGGAACTTGCCGAAACCTTTGCGCAAATGGTACAATAAAATAAACATGTACAACCTGTGCGGATACAGAATGTGATCAGAAATGGCGGCGCATCTATTCACTTCTCGCTCGCACACTATTTGCGTCTATACTCGCACCCCACGAGTGCGAGTATAGACGCACTCGTGGGGTGCGAGTATAGACGCACTCGTGGGGTGCGAGTATAGACGCACTCGTGGGGTGCGAGTATAGACGCACTCGTGGGGTGCGAGTATAGACGCACTCGTGGGGTGCGAGTATAGACGCACTCGTGGGGTGCGAGTATAGACGCACTCGTGGGGTGCGAGTATAGACGCAAATAGTGTGCGAGCGAGAAGTGAATAGATGCGCCGCCATTTCTGATCCCATTCTTTATCCGCACAGGTTTTATAATAAAAAAAAAGTTTAAATCCTGTTTCCTTATTCGTACTGCGAAACAGTGGAATCAACTACCTGAGGAGGTGTACCCTAGAGGCTACAATTTGGAGGTTTTCAAAGCGCGAGTGAATAGGTATCTTCTAGGTAATCGTGCTACATCTTAGACCATACCACTTACCATCAGGTGAAATATGGTCAAACGCTTACCTATCTTTTTGGCTTAATTTAATTTAATGTTTTATGTAGCTATAGTTTGTCCTTTTAATTAAAGTGCTTTGTATTTTGTATTTGTACTATGGCTGCGGAGGGCCTGGTGACCTGTAGCACAGATTTTATTAAATCTAATTCAGGCACCAGTCCTTCACAAGGTCAACCACTACATGCACAAATGTACTTAATAGAGTAAGCAATGTACCTTGTGTAACCTTGTGAAAGGAAAATAAATCATTTATTTATTTATTTATATCTTATAAAAAAGTATCAGCCGAAGAGACATTGCCAGTCTAAGTGTTCTGTACCGCCTCTATAATGGGGAATGCTCTGATGAGTTATTTCAACTTATCCCATCCTTTCCACTTCCGAACAACACGTGCTGGACAGCGTTGCCATCCGCATACCATCCAGACAAAGGCGGCGCGCACCAAGAGGTTTGGCTCCTCGTTCCTGCCCCGAACCATCAAGGCATGGAATGCCCTCCCAGCTAATGTGTTTCCTCCTTCATACAATCCGGGGTCTTTTAGGCGGGGCGAGAAACAGCATCTCAGCAAGCCATCAGGGTGAGGATGGCAGACACATTGGGTACTTTGTTAGTTCTTTTGTGCCTGTCAGCCTCATATTTGGATTTCACGGCCGCTTACCATCAGGCGGAGTGAGGTCATCCTGATTGGCCTTTCTATAAAAAAAAAGCCTATAAACTGTCCCACTGCAGGGCAAAGGCCTCTATCACAGAAATCAAGTCATCCCTACTATGATGGGATTAGGCTTAATCACCACGCTTGCCAAAAGCGGATTGGTGATCACAAACCCGAGCTTTGTTCGAAAAATTCGATACATATTTTTCGCTCAACCTGGCACTCGAACCCAGGACCCCGAGATTACGGCTCGGTACTTAAACCACTAGACCAACAGGGCGTTAAAACGCCCTTCCCACTCGATTTCCGGGTCGGGCGAAAAGTGTGTATCGAATTTTTCGAACAGGGCGTTTTAACGACTTGTTGGTCTAGTGATTTAAGTACCGAGCCGTAATCTCGAGGTCCTGGGTTCGATTCCCGGGTCGAGCGAAAAGTATGTATGATAAAATAAAATAAAAATTTCAAATTAACTTCATCATCATCATCATCAGCCCTTTTAAGTCCCCACTGCTGGGGCACGGGCCTCCCTCAATCACATGAGTTGTAATTGCCACACTCACCACGCTTGGCAGACGGGTTGGCGAGGGTTTTGATATAAATGCAGAGTTTTCCTTCTCTGGGTGCTGATGATCATGCCAGCAGCTTTACCTTAGTCGCCTTTTACGACACCACGGTTAGAGTGAGGGTGGCCTATTCTACTCTGCCGGGGACCACACGGCCAAAATAACTTATATCTAATAAATCTTATATATGAGTACATATATTTAACATTTTGCCTGAACTACGGTGACATGTTTCAGGCTAAAAATAGATCCTAGAAACTTTAATAGTATAAGTAATAAATAACAACTTAAACTAATCTTTCTCGACGCTAACAATCAAATTAGGAGATAGTTATTTAGGAACAATGAGTTAATTCTCTGTATCATCTTCGGGACAACTTCAGGAGCACCTCCTAATCTGGCTAATATGCACAGTAGTAAATATATGCATTAAATTTCGTATGGATGTAAAAAATATAATTTTGTACCTTCAGCTACCCTGAGATCTCCATCGTCGAGGCACACTCGTCCGTTCACGATGACGTACTGAGGGCTTCCGACTACGTGTTGGCCCTGAAACATAAATAGAATACTTAAAAAAAAATAGATATACGTAAATAGTGGTCATATCAGTTAAATAGAAAAAAAACAGCAAAGCCCACTGCAGTAGTGAAGGTGACGGGTAGGGCACACTAGCGACGACAATCGATTTTAATTTTTAGTTACTTAACATGATATTTTAAACGATTTCGGAGTTACAACCTCTCGGCAAACACTTATACTATTTATTAAATAACCATGCACAAATGTTGGGTCCGTTTTTGTACGCGAAAAATTGATTCGTCGCCAAAAGCGGCCACTTTTGGCGGTAATTCACATTTGGAGTACAAAAGCAGACTCAAAAGTTAAGTATAAGTATTTAAGTTAAGTATAAATATTATAAGTGTTTGCCGAGATGTTGTAATCCCGAAATTGTTTAAAATAGATCCGGTTTAGTAGCTAAAAATTAAAATCGAGTAGCGTCGCTCGTAGTGCCCTACCTGTTACCTTAACAAATAAATCAGCAAATGATGTTGAAGTTGGTCCTCGGTTCACGGATATTTCACACGCGATAGTCCCGATTGATGATGATTATGACGTACCTCGCCTGTGTGGTCCACGGCAGAAGTAGAATAGGCCATCCCTCACTCTTACCGAGGTGTCGTAAAAGGCGACTAGGGTAAAGCTGCTGGCATGATCATCAGCACCCAGAGAAGGAAAACTCTGCATTTATATCAAAACCCTTCGGCCAAGCGTGGTGAGTATGGCAATTACCCCTCATGTGATTGAGGGAGGCCCGTGCCCCAGGAGTGGGGACTTAAATGGGCTGAGGATGATGACGTACCTCGAAGATGTTGAAGTCCACGGCATGCCTATGCGCGGCGGCGGAGATGGTCCGCTCCAGCCTCGGGTCCCAGACCACGACGTCGGCGTCGCTGTTGACGGCGATGCGGCCCTTGGCGGGCCACAGGTTGAAGATCTTGGCCGCGTTCGCGCTGGTCACCGCCACGTAGCGGCATGGGTCCATTATGCCTGGGAGAAAAATTCTCTTGATAACTCATCTGTGAAGATTTCTACCGTCAGAAAGAAATTCGCTAGCGACGCCCTCTTGGTCTAGTGGTTATAGTACCGGGCCGACATCTCAGGGTCCTGGGTTCGATTCCCGGGTCGAGCGAAAAGTATGTTTCTATTGTTACGGACATAGCTCGGATTTGTGATCCTAATCTCGCCAGCCAGTATGGCAGTGCCAACGGAAGTGATACATTTTACTCTAATGCCGTGCCATCGCGTTCGTTGTAATAGGGTATTTGACTAAGCTCGACATTTTACAAAATATAGGTAAATATGTGTGAATAGCAAAAATTCTCAATTAAAAATATAACGTCAAGCCGGTTTTATGGTCATTCAAAGATTCATGGGCAAGTCCATTTTAAAAGTATGAAATTTTTAAAAAATAATTATACCATTGAATTACTCATATAATTTACGCCAACTATTATAATGGAACCATTGACATAAACGAAACATTTGATATAGCTACCATACAAAATTCAAATGAAACGCATGCAAAATACTGTCGTGTGACGTCACATTTCTGTAGCCATTTGTATAGAGCGTTTTTTGTATAGAGCGGAGAATCAAGTAATTCTTTCAACGATGTTTCTATCATTGAGAGGTCTTTTGATTACACAAATGAAAAAAAAATAGTCAAATACCGTATTGCAACGTGAGCTCCTCTTCCTTACCATCAGGCTGAGGAGAGCCAATATACTGCGTGACTGTAAAAAAAAAGTACCAGTACCATCTCGTGACCATGGTCCCCGAGCCAACACCACCCGGCTCCACAAAAGCCATTATCGCCGTCACCTTGTCACATGTGAGGAACAAGGTGGTATGTGGGACTCTACCCCGAACCAAAACCCACAGGTAGCCGGTCAGATACCTTCACAGATACCCCACAGCTCGGCTTGACGTGTTACCACGACTTTATTCCTGTATCTTTCACACGCACAGTGTGTCTCCTTTTAATCGTTAATAGGCTATTTGACAGTATGAATAAAAAAGATTTATTTATAGTCATCCGCGTAGTTTATAGTCCTCTGTTGTCTGATATCTGTAATACAAGTGCTTAAGCTACTTAGTACGGAATCAGGTCAACCTATGAGATGTTGTGAGAATTATTATTATTATTATTAATATAGTCATGCGCGCAGTTTACAGCTTTAAAAAGGAATTAACAATAAAACACGTAATTTTTTCTTTTTTTTTTAATTTTCCCTAGTACCTCCGACATCGAACTCGGAGTCTTTGTATATCAAGTATATGTTATCTACCCATTCATTAAATATTAATTTGTTTTGTGCTTGGATCCACGTGACCATAAACGGTTTTAATTGACTTTCTTTACTGTGACGTCAGCCTTTTGTAAGCAAAACAGGGTGATTCTCGATTCTACTTGCTCTTCAATATTTATTGACAAAATGTTGACGTCAATCGAACAAACCAACCAAATCGACGCCATATTGTCGAATGAAGCGTTTTTGATAGATTAAATAATTCTTATATTTTATGCTTTTCTAAACGAAATATTCATAATAAATGAAAATAAATATTATTTTTTAGAGTTCCTATACAGCAATAAATAATATGAGAAGGTTTTTCATTGTAAGTCAAATAGCCTATTACGGACGGTTTCTTTTGGGTCGTACCGCTAGCCGTCAGAGCGCTCGCCGTTCCACTCACACCGCAACCACTTGGTGCATGTTACGACTGTGGTAATTAGTTTAGATGTGAGGGAAACATTTACGTGAATCGTGACGCATTCCCTTTCAAGTAAATGTTTTCCTCACATCTAGAATAGAAATCATTTATTCGACACTTAACATGGACATTTACAGACGAAATATCTTAAAAGCTAAGTGCCGAAACGGTCCCTACTCAGCAATCAGCTATGGCCTGAGCCATAGCGCTGATTTTCAGTAAAGACCGAATCGCATACAATTTTTTATTAACTCATTTTATTGCGCTTCATGCATACATGCTTAAAATTAACATTAAAGGCTCAAAATGGAGATCTTTGTTATGACTAATTATTGTAGCATTAAAAGTATTAATGACACTTATAGAATTACATTAATAGTATTACAGTATTAACAGTAATAGTATTAATAAGATCTTTCATAAATGAATTATTACAGGATTAATAGTATTCTATTTATATGTGCGTAAACTAATTACCAAAGTCGTCTTTCAAGATGCCAATCGATTTAAATTGTCAGCTACTAAACCGGATCTATTTTAAACAATTTCGACGTTTATAATATTTATTTAATAATTGTGCACTACTTTTTGATCTATTTTTGCATTCGAAATTTGGATTAACGCTATAAGTTGCCGCTTTTGGCGGTAATTCAAGTTTCGAGTGCAAAATCAGACCAAAAAGTTAAGGAGAGTAGAATAGGCCTCCCTCACTCTTACCAAGGTGTCGTAAAAGGCGACTAAGGTATAGCTGCTGGCATGATCATCAGCACCCAGAGAAGGAAAACTCTGCATTTATATCAAAACCCTCGCCAACCCGTCTGCCAAGCGTGGTGAGTATGGCAATTACCCCTCATGTAATTGAGGGAGGCCCGTGCCCCAACAGTGGGGACTTAAATAGGTTGATGATGATGATGATAAAATTAATAGTGTAAGTGATTTCCGAGAGGCTGGAGTTTCAGAAGAAAGAAATCAGAAATAATTTATTTGCCAGAAAAGTGGTACAAGTGGTTCGAAACTGTCAAAGATATCTGGTTTAGTAGCTAACAATTTAAATCAATTTGCATCGTTAGTGTGCCCTACCCGTCACCTTAAATTTCTGGTACTAGAACCTTAGACCTTATAATGCAGAGCATACTGACCAGTATTAACAGCCTTCTGCCACAAGATGGCCATGCGGTCCTCGACTCCGTTGACTCCATTGGGGATCTTGGAGAAGTTATCTTTGCCGAGTTCCTTGTCTTTCTCGTGGAATGTGCAGTTGTCGCTACCAATCAGCTGGAGCCGGTCGCTGGAATCAATACAATTTTATGTCCTTAAAATGAAGCTTGATTAAATTACAGCCATTGGTGTCACGGGAAAATGTTCTTTAATTACATAGTTTTTTTTGATGTGATAGGTGACAGACGAGCAGACACCTGCACCATCAGTGGAGCCACAAGTGCGCTGCCAACCTTTAAACCCAACTTTCCCGCGGATTATGCCTCCGGTACCCCTCAGACCACGGCGATGCGGCATAATAATTTCAGCAGAGACAATTTTCTTGTTTCGTACTTTTTAGAGCGTGCTTTTTTCGTAGTCGGGTTTTAATTTTTAAAATTTATTTTTTATTTCTTACTGTAAACGCGCATATTTGAGTGCGTAGTATTTTTAGCTTGCCTCGGTGGCGCAATGGTTAGTAGGTCGCACTTTAAGCGATGGTTGCGACTGGGGTCCCGGGTTTGATCCCCGGGTCGGGCCAAAAATTTGTACCTGAGTTTTTCTGTTAAGAAATTCTCAGTGTTAGCCCAGAGTCTGGAAGTTGGCGGTCTTGTACCCCCGTGCCTCGGAAAGCACGTTAAGCCGTTGCTCCTGCGCTTAATCCCACTTTGGTCGTGTCACACTAGTGTCCCATCGAAATAAGAGGGTACAGGAATAGAGAGTGCACTTGTGTCTGCGCAAATACTTGTGCATATGTCCTGCCTCGATGGCTGATCGCTGAGATTGGCCGCCATGACCGAAATATCGGTTTGGAGGACACTATTTTTAGCCAGCGATGTAGGTAGCTGTTCTTTTGTATGTTATTATTTTGTGCTTAAACCAAGCGTGGGTATCCGCAAATGTTTTTGTCCGATGTGCTATTTTGATATGGAAAATATTAAACTAACCCTCTAAAATCACGCAATAATGCGCAAAAGGGTCGCGTCGATAATGCAGACAGCGACAGCAACAACAATATCCTTAGGACCATAGCAGCCCGTTTCGACTGCCCGATCCAAAAACATTGGGTACAGAAAGTGATGGGTCTAATTTAATTTAACTCTACGCAGAATTGTTTTTGATTTTTGTTTTTAACTGTATGTATGTATTTTATTTTTGTAACTGGTACTATGGATGTAATGGACAACATTTCATATTTTTAACATGTCCAAATTGTATTTTTATATGAAAATAGACATAAAAAGAACGGACCCATATTTTTTCTTTTTTCAAAATTTGTCCATTTTCATGCATAAAATAATTATTAAAATTCTTAATATTCTAAATAGACGTAAGCGCCAAATGACGTCATCGGACGGCTGAATACAGCGATATTCCTTTGCTTATCATTGTTTTAATAAAAAAAAGGTACTACTGTCAAAGGTAAATAATACTAGTGTCAACATTGTCAACGTCATTCATACATTCAACGTTGACAAGTTGTCTTTTTTTTGACAGTTGCATGTCATGGGTTTGGCATTTCGTAAATTTAAAACTATAATGTGCTAAGCAAAGAAATATTTTACATTCTGCCGTCCGATGACGTCATCTTACGTTTTTTAGTTTTTAATTTTTTTTCTCAGTAAATAAGCAATATAAAAAATTTATAAATATATATTCGCGCAGCGGAAAAGTAAAAAAAGAAATGGTATTTTTTGTTTCAGAGCTTACCAATTTTGAAATGTTGTCCATTTCCGAAATAAAGAGATTATTATTATTATTATTATTAAAATTACCTATTTGCACACCAAAAATCATAATTGCACATGCAACTATGATTACGATGTGCAATTTGTATTTTTTGATATGCAAAAAGGATAGACTAGCAATTTATTAATTTTGAGGGAACGTTAAATACAACCCTTTTGATATCTTCAGACAAGCTTCTAGCATATAGAAAATTACCAATCAAAGGTATACTCACTCAGCTAAAGCTTCCACCATGGCTTGGGGGGTTTCAGGATCGGGCCGTAGAGGGGGGGACAGCACGTGGGCCGCCGCGTGGCGGAAGCAAGCGTTCCTGTAGTGGGTACCTGAAACGTTAAAAAGAAAAGTGTACCTACTGAAAGTATTTTTGGATGTCCCAACTTCATCCTCTCTCTCTAGTCGGTCCATCATTACTGAGGATCGTGGTCACTGGAACTAATCAACCAAACAAACTTTCTCCATTGATTCCGATTGGAAGTCGCCTTCACCACGTCGTAGAACTTTGGTAGGGATGTCATCATCATCATTTCAGCCAATAGAGGTCCACTGCTGTTCTTCCGTTTGACCGCGTACAACGTAGGGCTGCTCGAATTGTCGGTGACTTGACTCTCTCCAGTCGACTTGATCCTCTAGCACTGCGACGGGATATAGCCTCCCTCAGCATTCTATAGACCATCTATCATGGGGAGTGCTCTGAGGAACTGTTTGATCTTCTCCCTGCAGCTGAATCCTTACATCGAACCACACGCAAGCGATTGTCATTCCATTCACATCATCTCGATGGATGGCGGTCGAATACTGTGCGTTTTTCGCGGAACTTTCTACCACGTACCTCAGTTCTGTGGAACAGTTTCCCGACGGCTACGACTTAGGGTCCTTCAAGAGAAGAGTGTACTCCTTTTTAAAAAGGCCGGCAACGCATTAGCGATCTCTCTGATTTCGCGGATGTTAATGGGCGGCGATGATTGCTTTCCATCAGGTGACTCGCTTGCTCGTTTGTCGCCTCTAGCATAAAAAAAAACATAGAGCTCCCCCAATGTTCTCCACACAGATCGGTCCTGTGCCGCCCGCATCCAATGGATTCCCGCGATCCTTCACCAGATCACCAGTAGGGACCGGTAGGGACCGGTAGGGACGTATCTCCTTTTATTTGGTCAGACCATCGTGTTGGTGATCGGCCTCGTGATCTTTTGCCTTCAGTGTTGCCAATAATGACTAGTTTTTCATGGCTATCATCCCCTCTTCGTATTATGTGGCCGAAATATGAGAGTATGCGTTTTAGACTTAAGCTCGACAGTCGGGTTCTTATGCCAAGTTGGGAGAGATCAGATACATTTGTGCGTTTAGCCGTCCAAGGTATTCCGAGCATACGCTTCCAGCATCACATTTCGAATGCATCTATTCTCTGTATCCTTCTTTCTCAACTTCATCCAGTTGAAAGCAAAATAGGATAAGTTGATCTAGCAAGGAGGATGTTGACAAGGCCTGAGATTAGCAGATTTTTGAAATAAAATAACAGTAAAAAGTTATGATGACATAAACATTTATTTATTTGCCCTAATACACATTGATACAAGCCACAAGGTGGTAGAAGAAAGAGTATAATAATTACTTATTTACCTAAATAAGTAACACATTTTTTTTTTAACAAGATTCTGCGTGAGGCACTGCGTAAGACGGCGGCCCGTTATTAATATTTGTAATGTGCGGGTATTTTATTATACTGTCTTGTTACAAAGTGTAAAGATAATATGTGATTGTGAACTCTAGTGGAGTTATTTGATTGTTTTTTTTTTTGTCTGTGTCAGTGCCTAAAATGTATATATTATATCAAATAAAATTTAATTGAAAATTTAAAAAACCCCCGACGCAGCTAAAGCCCTTTCATTTGATACCTATTTTGAAGCAGTTGGAACAACAAATAGGTTATTCGTCATTTTCTGACGGCGGCCATCTTGGATTTGATATTTTTCCCAATTAATATATTCTGCTACTCAAGCCCCTTTATATGATACCCATATTGTGGGAGTTGTGTTAAAACATAAAACCCAAATCATTGTGACGGCGGCCATCTTGGATCGATTTTTATCCAACATAGCTAAGAACACTCCCTCCTTATTCATCTTTCAAACAAAAAAAAAAACAAAATCAAAATCGGTTCATTTGTTCGGGAGCTACGATGCCATAGACAGACACACTAACACACACAGACACGTCAAACTTATAACACCCCGTCGTTTTTGCGTCGGGGGTTAAAAAGAAGTATCGGAAATTAAAATAGCATGTAAGTTTTCATATAAGCGACATAATATGTCTATATGAAAATAAATATATTATTAAACCGAAACGATATCGTTTCCGTTCTCTTTACATCCTCGACCCCCCGCTCCTCCCCCCACGAAACAGGGGCGAAAAAATCGGTATTGCACGCAAGCGACGATACAGCTAGCGGCGGCTCTGGGTAGTATTTTAGTCTTACCATCAGTTCCAACAGTGCAAGCCAAGGTTTCTCCGTACAGCGGTTGTCTCTGACGGGAGCGCGCGTTTTCCAACGCCTGGACCGCACTCTTTGACATCATGTGTACTATGTACAGCGGGGCGTTGGCCTGGAAACAAGAGTCAAGTGTATAAGTTAAAGCCTGGGGGCCTAATTTCAAGCAGACGTTACGATCGAATCGGAGTTTGCCTCTCTTTCACACGCGCTGTGTGTCTTCTTTGTTTGGATGCGACGGGTATCTTCTCGTTCGTTATGGGACGGCTATAAGGTGTCGGGTAGGGCACACTAGCGACGCCAATCAATTTTAATTTTTATCTATTAAACCGAATATATTTTAAACAATTTCGGGGTTACAATCTCTCGGCAAACACTTATACTATTCATTAAATAACCATGCACAAATGTTGGGTCCGTTTTTGTACGCAAAAATTGATTCACGCCAAAAGCGGCCAATTTTGGCGGTAATCCAAAATTCGAGTGCAAAAGCAAACCAAACAGTTAACTATAAGTATTAAATAAATAGTATAAATGTTTGACAAGAGATTGTAACCCAGAAATTGTTTAAAACAGATCCGGTTTTGTTGCCAAAAAAATAAATCGGTTGGCGTCGCTAGTGTGCCCTACCCGTCACCTTAAATTAAGCCACCAGATTTGGGATCAAAGTATGGGGGTAATAGTAGTAATCTTTAGTATAGTGGAGTGATACCACGGCCTCACAGAAAACCGGCGTGAAACATCACTGTTCTGCGTTTCGCTGCGTGAGTGAGGGAGGCCCAATCCGGGGGAAAGGGAGGTTTTAACACAGCGTTGAAGACGAGCAGACAGACAACCTGATGGTAAGCGATTGCTGCCGCCCATGGACACCCGCGACACCAGTGGAGTCACCAGTGCGCTACCAAGCCAAGCTTTAAACCCCCCTTTCACTCACGCAGCGAAACACAACACAATTTGACGATTTGTGCAGATAGCTGGCAGGAGCTGGATACGAATAGCCAAAGGAGCCGAGGAACATTTGGAGAGGCCTATATGCAACAGTGGACTGCAACAGGCTGATGATGCCATACCTGATTAGCAACAACACAGGCTCGATTCACAGCCTCGGCTTCCACTTCCTCATCCCTGGACATTTCGTGGCCCTCAGGACCCGTCACCCCGGCAGACAGTAGCTTCTCAGTGTTGCGAGCGATGATGTGGCCGTTCTCGGCGTGGACCTGATGATGAAGGGAGCAAAAACAGGTAAGTTTTTTATGCGAGAGTGATCAAACGGGGACGCATTTGATGGTAAGAGAAACCCCCGGAGAAAGACCCCTGAGAAGTCCAATCCTCGTCAGTGACTCCTCTCCTCTGAGCAGGTGGCGAGATCAGAAGAGTCACTGGGAAACCAAGTACCATTGGATTACACAGTTTTATTTATTATGTAGCAATAATTTAATATTGATCTCATTCCTCATTAATGAGTAGTATAAGAGTCTGTGTGTATATGAATGAGTGTCTATTAGTTCAGGATGAGAACTTCGGTTTGATCATAGTTAGGACAAGAAAGAAAGTGTACTAACTTTAGTCCCACTTCTCTCACAGAGACATCACCAATATAAGTATTATATACCCACATTACACATATACACGTTAGGTACACAAAATACACTAGACAAGCGTCCATGGCACTCACTCAGCTGATATCACTGAAAACCAGCGTCATGGCCTTTGTCTGGACCGTGACTTAAGCTGAGTGAGGGCCATTTATACTAGACGTCATAACATTTCAATATTCATTTGGCACTGTCTGGACATGATTGAATATATTTTTGTTTTTCTTTGCTTTTATTTACTTATATGTATTTTTAATTGTTTCTGTTTTGTTTTCTGATTATCCCAAATTCTGTTCTGCTTACAACTGCTGTATGTCCTGTGTTGTGATGTCTATAATAATAAATGTTTTCGTTCTTCTAAAACAGCAGCTCTTTGTAACACTATTGTAAACTGAGACATGACAGTAACGAGGGAATCAATTATAGTAAGCTTCATACATCGTTGTACGGGCTAAGGAGATTGATTTACAAATTTTGCCAATCGCGCCAAATTGGGTAAACTTATCTCACTATTTTTAACTAACAGGCGGCACCTGCTTCCTGATTTGCGTTCTCTAACATTAACGAGGCCGACAGACATGCAGACATAATTTATTTCATTGCTTTTCAACTTTATCTCGTCTGCATAAGGTTCAAAATCTGATGGTCTCGGTTATCTGCCTGGTTATACGATAAAAACATATGACAATCTTACCTGAGGAAGCGCCTTCAGCTCGCTACAGGTCTCCATAGCGCAGTACAGGTCGTAATCATCCAGCATCCACGCGTCCTTGTAAGCCATAAACATCTTGAAGGAGTTCACACCGTACTGCTCCGACGTGAGCTGCTCCATCTCTTTCTTGACGGATGGAGACCACCAGGTCACGCCGACGTGGAGGCCGTAGTCGCAGCAGACCTGGAGAAATATAAGGAACATTTTGTGTCTTTTAGTCGTTAGATTTCGTCGCTAGATTATTCCTGTGTTGGAGTAGCTAGAACTGTTTTCGTGAATTGAGATATTGGCACGAAATTGGTATTACCATCATCATGAGGTAGCTCATTATATAAGAATGTCTTGGTAGTTTCGAAGAGAATATGCCTCTGGATTTTTCAAATAGTTTTCGTATAGTTTCTGAAACAGTGAATCCATTATTCCATTGGTCTGGTTCCACTCATCCCCTGTTTAATGGATGCGAAGGTCAGACAGCAAACCTGGATAATGTATATCCAAGCGCCAAGCCTAGGTACTGCGGGCTGGAAATTAATGGTCTAGATGATGGATGATTAATTTATGATACAGTTAGAGGTAGTGGGCTGCTTTGGTGGTGTGGACTGGTTGGCAGGCCAGTTCTTTAGCTATCGACTCAGGGTCGTCAGCCTAATCTGAGGTGAATCTTTGGCTATTAAAGTAAAGTATCAGCCTATCCCACAGCAGGCAAAAGCCTCTGTCATAGAAATCAAGTTATATGATGTGACACCACGCTTGCCAAATGCGTATTGGTGATCACAAGCCCGATTAAAGTTCGAAAAATTTCGAAACATACTTTTTGCCCGACCCGGGAATCGAACCCTTCTGGGCTCACGGCCCGGTGCTTAACCACTAGACCAACAGGGCGTTCATTTTCTATTAGATTGATTTATCATGATGTTAAGTTACCTTTCCATCAGCCTTCTGCCTCCAGTTGTTGTAAGCATCTAAGAGTGACTGCCCCTTCTGTGGCAGCACGAAGTCAACTAAAAGAAGAAAACCATTTCATTATCAAATCTTTATTATTAAAGAGGTGGTTAATTACAGACAGCAGCAACCCTTAAAGGTAATCCGAAAACAAAACGCTTGCGCAATGTTATCGACACCTAACGCCATCTAGCGCGTACAAAGTGAAAGGGTCCCGACGATATCACGAAACGAAGTGAGGGCGGGCCCCAGTCTTTCATAAAAGCCTTACCCTTTTATTATAAAACGCGATCTAAGAAAAGTTCCAGAACCTAGCCTCTTTATTGAGCCGTTTGGCAATGTGTCTACATTGGACACCTTATTATAAATCGCGATCTAAAGTACCGTACTAAAGCTCATTATATCCTGTTCCAACACGCAATGTTAAAAGGGGCTGGCATGAGTTTTGTTTTAGGATTATCTTTTGTTCGCGATTTATAATAAGGAGGTTAGTGTTGGATCGGGATGGCATGATATTAAGTTCGGTTACTACCGAACTAAATACTACTTAAGATCGCGTTTTATAATAAGGTGGTAAGAAACCGGTGGGTTTAGGACACGCAATGTTCTTCAGGTTCAAGGCGAAAGGTCAAGTATCAAGACTTCAAGCTCTAAAAATTGTATGAGGGCTATAGTTAGTTCCTCATTAACTTGATGGTTATTTTGCGTGACTTTTTCTAATTTATAAAAAAATCACAAGTTGCTACTTAGTGTCAAACAACGCCAGATGTGTTCCGATAAAGAAGCAATTGGACGTACGTAATTTTCTGGACGATATTAAGGTTAGGCCGTGGGCGTTTGGTCCCCGGCAGAATAGAATAGTCCACCCTCACTCTTACCGAGGTGTCGTAAAAGGCGACTAAGGTAAAGCTGCTGGCATGATCATCAGCACCCAGAGAAGGAAAACTCTGCATTTATATCAAAACCCTCGCCAACCCGTCTGCCAAGCGTGGTGAGTATGGCAATTACCCCTCATGTGATTGAGGGAGGCCCGTGCCCCAGCAGTGGGGACTTAAATGGGCTGATGATGATGATTAAGGGGAGGGGCACGCCAAGATGATGATATAGATTAGGAAGTAGTAAAAGGAGTGCATACGCCTCCCTACTGACTCCTAGTGTACCCAACTTTCCACGACTCTTAATCAAGTCATCCATCTATCACTTCCACGCTCTACGCAATAAATGCGAAGATTCGGTGATGAAATAAAGTCATTGCCCATGAGTTTGTATGTGGTAACTCTTTAATGAAACGACTCAGTGATCTGCTTCAGACAGATACACTGATCCGAATCACGGATGCTCACTCCGAATGTATGATTCGGCTCATTCGGTTTTCAACACATTCAAGATCGAATTTGTTCAATCGGTCAACTCGCTCCCTGACTCACTGTGCTTCCACTGACACGAACGAGCGACGAAGTACAGATGATCAATGATAGCGAGAGAACGAGTGAGTTGGTTCCGTTGGCAACACAGTGAAAGATTTTACGCGTGGATTCAGATTCCGATGGGACATTAATGTGACACGACTGGAGAGGAATCAGGCGCAGGATTGGTCCTGGAACGGCGACAGGAATTCTCGACGACGTCCCTCCAGCGATACCTAGGCCGGGCTAGGCCTTCTCCATCAGTAGACTGTGACAAGCTGATGACTTACTTACTTACTTACTCCACTGGCTCAACGACCCGAAACGAGTCTTGGCCTCCGAAACAAGAGAACGCCACTTTGATCGATCCTGCACTACTTGTCGCCAGTCACCGGCCTGAAGTTCTCGCAGATCATTCTCGACGACGTCCTTCCAGCGATACCAAGGCCGGCCTACCGGTCGTCGACCCATCGGTCGGCTCTGGTATGCTTTCTTCACGAGACGATGCTCGTCCAGTCTCTCGAGGTGACCAAGCCAGCGAAGACGATGCGCCTTGGCCTCGCCGATGATGTTAAGCTGATGACTGATATCATAAACATCTACTTACTGACAGTTGTAGTCCCGCCCGCGACGGCAGCCCGGGTCCCCTTGTAGAAGTCATCGGCCGCCTTCGCCCCCATCATCTCCAGCTCGAAGTGGGTGTGGGGGTCGATCCCCCCCGGCATCACTAGTTTGCCGGTGGCATCGATGGTGCGAGTCCCTCCTGGGATGATGAGGTTGCGGCCCACTTGCCTGGAAGAAGAGAGAGAAAAGGGTCAGGTTATGTGGGAGACTGTTTTTCGTTTCGGGGTTTTGGTATTAGTTCCAAACTTTAGCAATAGATGTCTCTGAGTATCGATTACATCGCGCAAGTGTTTTGTTTTTTCGGAATACCTTATACCCTCTTATTCCAAAACGTGGTATAAAATAATTAGTGGGATTAATAACAAAAATAGTAGCAATTCCTAATCAGATTACTTGGACACCTTACTTAATAATCTTACTGCAACACTGATTACCTTGGTTGGCTACTTTAGAAAAAATATAGACACTTATTTTGATACGCATAAAGACTACCGATACTAAAGTTAATGAACAATAGCTTAAATGACGTCTCTGAGTGTAGGCCGTTAATATAATTTTAAAATTTATTGCTGCGTAAATAACTTCAAAAATATTTTTATTTCAGACAAAAAAACAAGGTAAAACGAAACGTCACTGAACGAATGATTGAACGATTCGATCAATTTTGATACTATCCTGCGCGCGGTACCAAGTGGTCTATGATTAGTCGAGGATTTGTAATAAAAAATTAAGAACTAACGTTATTCCGTAATAATCATAAACTTGCTTATATGATTCTAATTCACATAACATTTCGCACATGAATAAACGTTATTTTGAGATACATTTTTTTCAAGTTAATCGGCTGGAGGATATTGTTATAACGAGAGCTTCTATTAGGGTGGCACTCGTGGGGTGCGAGTATAGACGCAAATAGTGTGCGAGCGAGAAGTAAATAGATGCGCCGCTATTTCTGATCCCATTCTTTATCCGCACAGGTTGTACCTATATTAAGTGCTATTAGTATGGGAAGACGAATTTTCTTTTTGAGATTGGACCCTTTGTTTGGGAAAAAATGTTTGTTTTCATTCGTACATACATATAATGCCCTAGAGAAGTTAATCGGCTAATTAAAATACTTTACCTAACCTTGGTTCCCGAGGTAATCCACTATCGGTCATTGGTTTATGAAAAAAATCAAGTTTAGTAAATATCTTTTTTTTTGTTAGCCTTAACTGTCCCACTGCTGGGCAAAGGCCTCTCCCAAACTCCTGCAATAGTCTCTACTTAGTTTCATTATTAGCTGAAATCTATTCGCTTTATTTAAAACCAATAGGGAGAGGTAAGAAACTATGAGATTTAAGGAATCCCATTTACGATTTTAAAATTAAAATCGAAAATTTTATTACAACGGCTACTCGATCGATATTAACAAAAAAATTAACACAATAAACCTCAACCAACTCCAACCTCATTAACGCTCGTGTGGGTCCAAAAATTCGCTGACTCACACCCTCCCCTTTCCTGATTTATTTCTATAAAGAGATTTGATTTAACCAATTGTTGTTATTGCTTTAACGAAACGCGTTATATTAGGGTTAATTTGTATTGACCTGTTTTAAAGTGATGCGGGAAGGTTTTGTAGGCCACACTCCAGCATATTTTGAATAACAATAAATAAATAAATATTTCACGACATCACATACATTGATCTGACTCCGAGTTAGGTAGCTCGAGCACCTGTGCTACGGATATCAGAATCAACAGTGGGATTACAAATATATACATATACTACTTTTATTTTGTAAATACATACTTATAATACATAGCAAACACCCAGACCAATACAAACAAACATGTTCATGCACACAAATGTTTGTACTGTGCGGGGATCGAGCCCGCAACCCTTGTATCAGAGGCAGCGTTCACTACCACTGTTCCAATCGGGTCGTCAGAAGTCAACGGTCAAAAGTTTGTCCTATAGCTCGAAGAATTAGCACACTATGCTAAATGTGGACTGATAATTTGTAACCAAAGGATTGCATGCCTCAAGGCAATGGGCAGGGCACAAAGCGTAGAGGACTGACGGCTGTTGGGGCGGAGAGGTCCTCGAGTGGAGGCCACGTAGAGGAAGTCGCAGCGTAGCCGTGGCAGGGCCTGCCACAATTTGGATCGAAGATCTGGTGCATTTCGCGGGAATCGAATGCGCCCGCATTCAATGGATTCCCCCGAACTCACAAGACCGATCTATGTGGAACATTGGGGAGGCCTGTCCTGCGGTGAAATTCATCATCATCATCATTTCAGCCAATAGACGTCCACTGCTGGACATAGGCCTCCCCCAATGTTCTCCACACAGATCGGTCCTGTGCCGCCCGCATCCAATGGATTCCCGCGATCTTCACCAGATCGTCGGTCCACCTTGTGGTGGGCCTGCCACGGCTGCGACTTCCTGTACGTGGCCTCCACTCGAGGATCTTTCCGCCCCAACGGCCGTCTGTTCTCCTCGCTATGTGCCCTGCCCATTGCCACTTGAGGCATGCAATCCTTTGGGCTGTCTGTAACCTTAGTTCTCCTGCGGATCTCATCATTTCTGATACGATCACGCAGGGAGACTCCGAGCATAGCTCTCTCCATTGCTCTCTGAGTGACTTTGAGCCTCCTTAATTGAAGCGGTGAAATTATGATGATGAAATTGTAACCTGACGCATGCTGTCGACTGTACGTTACAAGTCAGATATTTATTACAGATAGTTCAACTCACGAAGACGCGCCCCACTACTTTTGGGCAAAGGCAAATTAATCATTTAAATAATTTGAACACTTCTCACAAAAAAAAAACTCAAGTAGAGCATCTTTTCAGTTACCCCGTTACGTTCTGTCAATTTATCATAGTGTGCGTGAGTACTCATTGCTAATTTGTAAGCGATAATGAGAAAGGGTGGGGCGCGTCTTCGTGAACTATCTGTAAACAGGTTTATATTATATTTAATTCTATAGCATGGTGTGGTTGTATGAATAGTAAAATAGTTTTTTGTTTCCCATCTCAAGTAGATTTCAACTCAAGGTCATTTATCTCGACCAGACTCGAGTGAATCATGCTTACCTCGTATTTTCATTCAATGTTTGGTGTAATGCCAAACACCCACAAATTGTAAAGTAACGTAGCTTTCCAAATTTGCACGTGGGCAGGTAAATAACAGTCGATAAATTAAATTGTATACAAAACTGGAAAAAAATTCAGGTATGTATGTACCTATATTTAAGGAACAACAAAATTGTATACAAACATTGTTGATATAATTCCTAGTGTACACACACACACATCACACACACACACACATACACACACACACACAAATTGTAATGAAACAGTAGCTTTCCAAATTTGCACGTGGGAGGTAAATAACAGTCGCTAAATTAAATTGTATACAAAACTGAACAAAAATCCAGGAGCCCAATTCTCGTGCTCGTGCTATTTAATATCATACGAAATATCACTAAAACATAGTTTTTTTGTATGGATGCAACAACCGCCATGTTTTTTTCATATCGAAAATCCTGAGAATTAAGCTCCAGGTATGTATGTACCTATATTTTAGGCACATTAAAATGGTACATACAAAGTTGGTATAATTCCTGGTGTATTTTAAGAACAAAATAAAACCAAACCCAAATGTTGTCTTGAACATATTTCTACAAGCGCCAAGGCCGCCTTGTTGAATTGTATTTCCTTGTTGTAACAATAGATAAATAAATAAAAATGTCTTTATTCAATTTAAGTCCATACAGAACATTTATGAATGTCAAATATTATGTAATCTGCCGCTGATTCGGAATGTCAATTTCTACCGAGAAGAATCAGCAAGAAACTCGGTAGTTACTCTTTTCAAATAATATTGTAATTAAAATTTTATTCTTATACAAATTATGATTAGAGTGACAGTATGATATACAATGCTTTAATCAGTATCGTTTTGTTTAAATCGTCAAAGTAAAATTATGTAATGGAATTATACATTTGAGGACAGGCGAAGAGATCAACACGTCCAGAAATCTTTGTCATTCAAATAATCATCTACTTTATAGTAGCCTTTCTGCAGTTTTTACGGGCAAATTAAACTTATGTACTGGTAAATCAATAATTGTTTGAGGTTCGATATTCATGACAATATTAATTTTGACCTGCCTTACATTAGGCATTGTAAACTTAATATTCATAACTACTATACTTGTATTTTGGTTTTGGGTAATAATTTTATTTATTTAATCATCAAAGCTTATTTCTATCATTACATAAAGCCTAAAGCCAATAACAATACAAAACGATAAAATAAGATCTAACACAAACAATATTTTTTTTATATGTGAGGTGGCAGACGAGCAGACTGATCACCTGATGGTAAGCAATTCCTTAAACTATTAAATTAAATTTATAATAAAATAAATAAATTAAATATTTCGAGCAAGCTAGTCACCTGATGGAAAAAAATCAACGCTGCTAAGAGATCGCTAATGTGTTGTCAACCTTTTTAAAAATTACTAACTAGTCTCACGCATTATTGCCTTAAAAGAATAATATTATACAAAGTGTGTACGGTGGGTGAGTGACAGCATAATACACAAGTATGACATCACGGTGTAGTTACGTTAAAATATATGTACATTACAAAATACCTACCGCTATTGTAAATTACATAAAATAATAAAGACAGTCGCTCGCAGGTCAAAAGGCCATGAACATGTCAATGTGGGTATTACCTACTGTAGGTATGTAGTATTTACGTACAGTGTTAATACATGATGGTCGTAAAAGACGATGGGCGAAAGTGGTCCAAGAACTGCCAGGGATTAGAGGAATGCGAAACGATAGACATATTTTTTCTCATTATAAAGATTACACTCAGACGTTCAGAAAAGACACATGAGGAGATGCAACATTGAACCTTCGTCTTGGGAGTCTTTTCACTCGACCTGAATGGAGACAAAAATACAATACAAAGTGGGGTTCCGACGCTCTCTCTTTCTTCCGTGACTTAGCTAAGCGTCTAGTCGAAGTCACGGGAGAGCCAAAAGCTGGCAGCTACCTCGCCCAGCGAATTTCCATCGCGATCCAGCGGGGTAATGCTGCCAGCATTTTGGGGACACTGCCACGGGGACCTACTTTGTTTTAAGTTTCCTTTTTATTTACTTTTAGTTTAATTTTATTTCTTAGTTATTGTCTTAATTTTCTTGTGTTTTTGTTCCTTTATTTTGACAAATAATCAGTTCGCTTAGGAAATTATTTTTCAATTACATACTTTTATGGTGACAAAACGGTTAAAGAGTGATTGCAGAATAAGTAGTTTTTTATTGTTTATTTTTATGTCATAGGTGGCAGACAAGCAGACGGATCACCTGATACAAAGTGTACCAATTTGAGAATGATTTGAGAGTTAAACCTCAAACGCGATCTATTTAAATGTGAACCGTCTCCTAATATTGTTAATAACTATGTAAACAATATCCTGACGTGTCCAAACTGCTCTCGCACATTTATCTGTACAATCGGGTACGTAAGCCACACTAGGGCAAAACACCCGAGCCCTTACTAGGGACCGCATTTGAAATCGGCCAGGGAAAGATGACTTCTAAAGTTACATACATAAAGTGAGATTTCAATGTTTCCCACACTTAGCGACTGTCAAAATTGTATGTCATGTTTGGTAAAAAGGTTGCGCGCCCATGACAAATCTTAGTGTTTCCAAATATTAACCGACTTTTCTTGTTTGAGAACAATAACTCACTTTAAAAGGCTTCAAATACGCCACGATTCATCATTACGACGGATCGTAAGGTGTAAAGATTAAACTAAATTATTTGTGGGAGAGCCACGCCTCGGCATGAATGGGCCGGCTCGACCGGGGTGATACCACGGCCTCGCAGAAAACCGGCGTGAAGCAGCACTGTGCTGTGTTTCGCTGCGTGAGTGAGGGTACCGGAGTCCCGATCCGGAGGAAAGGGGGTTTAAAGGTTGGCAGCGCACTTGTGACTCCACTGGTGTCTCGGGTGTTCACGGGCGGCGGCAATCGCTTACCATCAGGTGGATCCATCTGCTCGTCTGCCACCTATCACATAAAAAAAGTATTGGTTATTTGTTTGTGGTATTTTCGTTAGTACATTGTACTATGTAACCTACTTATATCACAAAATAAGTTCTTAGTCATCTTTGCCCACCAAATCTCAAATAAAAACAAATCGATTGGGCAGCCTATTTGTCGAATCGTCACTCCATAAACAAATAATGGATTCAATTATTCAAACTGGCCAGCAAAAACCCAACGTTAAAAAGAAGTTCCGTACAAAAACATTGCCCAACATGGCACGGCCGGTGATTGGTTACCGCATCGGCGCTTCCGGCGCGCGGCGCGCATTCGAAATTCGAACACGCGCAATGAACGGAAAGAATTTGAATTTAGAACTGTTTCCGTGGATTAAGATATTGGTGTCATTCATCAGGGAGAGGCACGCTTCGGCATGAATGGGTCGGCTCGACCGGAGTGATACCACTGCCTCACAGAAAACCGGTGTGCTGTGTTTCGCTCCGTGAGTGAGGGTACCGGAGGCCCAATTCGGGGGAAATGGGTATATAAAAGTTGGCAGCTCAGTTGTGACTCCACTGTTGACGCGAGCGTCCATGGGCGGCGGCAATCGTTTACCATCAGGTGATCCGTCTGCTCGTCTGCCACCTATCACATAAAAAAAATCATGTGATTGTAGCTGAGTGGCTAAGAGTGAGTCTTCTAAACGGAAGATCGCGGTTTCGAATCCGAGATTTATTTATATTTTAGGCGCATTCATTTCAAGAATGAGACTTCTTGCCTCTTCGCTCGAAGATAAGTATTAAACCAATCATACCTCAATCTGATTATCTTGTTATTTAAAGGTACAACAATATAATGAGACTTCAATGAGGTAAGATTCAAACGTGCTAACTTTAAAACGGAGTACAGAAGGCGTCAGGTCCAGCTACCCCGCGCAGTAAAAAATTGTGTTTGTGCCTTAGACACAAGGACGGTTTCGGTAAAACAAAAGTTTTAATCAAAGCGACGTGTAGCCCTAACTAGCGACAACAATCGATTTAAATTGTTAGCTACTAAACCGGATCTATTTTAAACAATTTCGAAGTGGCAAACATTTATACTATTTATTTAATAATTGTGCACTACTTTTGATCTGTTTTTGCACTCGAAATTTGGATTTACGCCATAAGTGGCTGTTTTTGGCGGTTATTCAAATTTCGAGTTAGAAAAGCAGTTCCAAAAGTTAAGTATAAGTATTAAAAAAATATTATAGGTGTTTTCCGAGAGGCTGCAGCTTCGAAATGGTTAAAAAGATCCGGTTTAGTTGCAAACAATTTAAATCAATTAGCGTCGCATTAGACCATGATACTATCTGTAAATGTGGGAGAGCCACGCTTTGGCATGAATGGGCCGGCTCGACCGGAGTGATACCACTGCCTCACAGAAGACCGGCGTGAAGCAGCGCCTGCGCTTTGTTTCGCCGTGTGAGTGAGGTTACCGGAGGCTCAATGGGGGGAAGGGGAAAAGGTTGGTAGCGCACTTGTGACTCCACTGGTGTTGCGGGTGTCCATGGGCGGCGGAATTGCTTACCATCAGGTGATCCGTCTGCTCGTCTGCCACCTCTCATATAAAAAAAAATGATATTATCTAGATTTTCTCGTGCAATATATTACACCCAGACAGTGGACAAACACAAGTGTTCACTCCACGGATGTTTGTCCAGAGTGGGAATCATACCCACAACCTTCCACGTATGAGGCAATATCAGTTGCAATCAATTAAGATACGCTTAAGATGTGTCGGCCCCATTGCCCTGTGGGCAAAAGAAAAAACAGTTTCCTACTTTACAACGGTACACAGTGACCTAATAAACAAAAACTTATAAAATTAACAAGTCATATCGAAACCGCTTTCTTACCACAAACTCCCATTAGCCACAAAACCAACGAGGTTTACCGTAACCAATCCAATTTCTATACAAATCCGTCGTGGATTTTTTGCCCTTGAATCCATTAACTCATTGTATCGAAATACAATTCGATTCGCTGATATTGGGTCGATAACCCTTATTATCTGATATCCTTGACTTTGATATCAACAAAGTTATTTTAAATCGACCTTCATTAGGGAATGTACGAAAATATTTACGAAAATAGTTTATGAATTAAACGTTAGCCGTGAACTTGGCGTGACATTGAATTTACTAAAATAATTTAAATGCTCGAATAAATGGGCTTAAATATTATCGCTTAAAAAATGCTAAGATTCCGATGTAACTAGGTGTTGAAAAGCAAAACCTCAATACATTAACCTCATTTGTGCACTTTTTATGGCGCGAAGAATCATTGTTCTATTTTCAATTTCGCTGGTTTTTTTTTTGTTTTTGTGCTTTTTAAACAGTTCTTAGATTGTCTTTCTATCATTTATAACTACGTAGGTACCGCTAGTGTACAGCGCCTGCAGTGATATGTAAACACCTCGACTCTTAAGACGCAGAAATAAGTTTCATATTTGAATGGGGTTGTATATTTAATAGTGAACGTGACTGTACGTGCAGTGCTTATGTTAGGTGTTCTAAAGGATGTTCTTTGAGTTCCGACGAAGACTCCATGACCATGTCCCTGCTATACTGTTTAAGGGTCATCCTAATTTTCGTGACGTCATACTTTAACAAATCTAAAATAACTCAGGTAAGGGTAACTTAAAATTCAATTCAATTCAAATTTATTTATTCAGACAACATAGTCCACGGGTTAGTAAAAAGTCGCTTATAAACATAGGGTTAGTGAGCATAATAAATAATAACAAAGTTTACTTGGTCATGTACCTAAGAGGCACTCCGTATACATGTGATCCAGAGGGAGTGCTAATTTTGACCTCGGTCATTGTTCGTACAAAGTGCCTCAATATAGGAGCATGCGGATCATCTGCTATTACCTTCAGGATGCTGTTGTCGCTCCCTCGCAACCGCTTTAACAGCGATGTCACTTTCTTGCGGAGCAGAGTTTGGAAGCAGTCAGTTCTTGCCTGCGCAAACATTTGAGACGCACTGCAGAAACGAGGAAGCCGCAACATCATCCTGAATATGTTGTTGTATTGAATACGAAAGGTGTTAAGCGACCGCTTGGCACAGCTAGCCCACAGTCCCCCCGTGTACAGATTCTGACAGTAAGCTTTAAAAAGCGTCACTTTAACTTCGTCCATACAGAGAGCGAAACTTTGGGTCCTACAGAATTTTACGTTGTGTATTTTCTTTTTGTGATAGGTGGCACACGAGCAGACGGATCACCTGATCGTAAGCTATTGCCGCCACCCATGGACACCCGCGACACCAGTGGAGTCACTAGTGCGCTCCGAACCTTTAACCCCCCTATCCCGCGGATTGGGGCTTCGGTACCCTCACTCACGCAGCGAAATACAGCACAGTGCTGCTTCAAATGGTTATGAAGGTCATATGGCTACTTTATCGTAATTATATCATGGTCCAAGCGTACCCCAGGCTCAAAAGCAGCTTTGGACGCAGCTTCGAAAACCCGCTACAATTATGATGATCTGGAGTCCAATTCCAAACATGGCGGATATCACCTGAACCATACAAAGAAATATATGTTTTAGTGATATGTCGTATGATAATAAATGTCACGAGCACGAGAATTAGGCCCCAGCTCTCCGAAGAGGTCGCTTACAAAACGCCGCCTGCGCATATTCGCACGCGCCCACCGTGCGCAGGCGCGTTACATAACGCTGTTTGTAAACATTGTAAGTGTGCCGTTGCGTTATCTCGTGCGTGCGCATTGATATCTTAAGAAACGCGACAGAGATGGACACGAGAGGTATATCGTTACGTTCTATTCGATCCAACCGACTCAAAAAAAAAATCGACTTACGGAAAAAGTCTAGACAAGCAAGCCTGGATTTACGTATGGGCTGAATTGGCTATAGTCCAGGAGCCCAATGCTCGGGATTTTCGATGTGAAAAAACCATGCAAAAATATGTTTCTGCGATTTATATCTTATGATAACAAAATATCACGTCATAATGTTAATAATTGCTTAAAACTATGTTCCCAGTAGAAGCTAATCTCATATACAAATACACAAGTTTATATTTCATCAAATAAGACCATGTATTAATGAATTTACAGAAAATTAAACATGCGCAGGCGCGCGCTAATGTTGTAACGCCAACGTAAAACACTTTTTTTTAAATAAAGTAATAATATTTTCAGTCATGTTTTTTATTTTCAACCAAGTTGATGGAGATACGAGCGATGTATTACCAGGACACGCGAGTGGCCTATGTTGCGAAGTACTGGGACGAAGTACTGAAACGACACTTTACAACCCTTGTATTTTGAAATCAAATATCTCGGAAACTACATGACGTATCGTAGTAATTTTTTCAATCATATTTTTTATTTTCAACCGAATTTAAGGAGAGCTAAAAAATAAAATTAGTGAACATTCTCCATTGGGCTCTAGTGGCAGAATTCAGGGGCGACAAAGTCTCGCCTGCATCCTGGTGGGTGGGCTGTCTTGCCTCTGAGGTAACCTTTTTGTCAGCTCGTCCAAAGCTTGGAAATAGAATTTTACATAGTGTCGCAGGTCGCGGGCTGAAAAAAAATCTAAAAGAATTTTGAAAACATTTCGATAAAATAAAGTCTGAATTACTTTAGATAGCCTATTTATTGAACAAAAGAACAACAACACAAGAAAATTAAGACAATAACTCGGAAATAAAAGTCTGAATTGCGTGTTGGGGACAGTGTACTCTTTCTTCCACTGTGTTTGCTAAACAAGAGAATCAAGTTTTTAGTACTCATCACCAAATTGAACTGTAAAATTACAGCTTAAACACTTATGACAACTTTCACGGTTACAACAAATAAACCCTGACATAAGGACCTGACAATATGAAAGTCTTTCAAGCTTTAGTTCTTGTGTCCACTTGAATATTTTCACTTTCATTCGTAATTTCGAATTATGCAAGAGCACTTAAAATCATGAGGTTACCTCCTGGTTTAAATTATTTAATTGCTATGCACTTTGGTTAATTTTCCCGTCATTTTTTGTCAGCCATTTATTTGTAAGTTTCACAACCTGTACATATATAAAATATAGTAAGTACCAGTTCAAATGAATCCTCATCTCGAAGCACATTGTATATTTATGATTCCGCTGTTGATTTAGATACCCGTAACACAGGTGCTCGTGCTATGGACCTGGCAAAAACGTATCTTTCAAAAGATTGGATCGGTTGCATCTTGATCAGTGCAGAGATGCGGAACAATGAAACGCTTCATTTGGAACATCGACTCTCAGATAGAACCGTGATTCATTCGCTCATTCGGATCATTCGGCTCACTCGGATCATTCATCTCATTCGGATCATCCGGCTCATCGGATCATTGCGCTAATTCGGATCATTCGGCTCACTCGGATCATTCATCTCATTCGGATCATCCGGCTCATCAGATCATTGCGCTCATTCGGATCATTCGGCTCACTCGGATCATTCAGCTCATTCGGCTCATCGGATCATTCAGCTCATTCGGATCATTCGGTTCACTCGAACTCAAGATCCATTTGAGTCGAATGATACATTCGGAACAAACATTAATTCGGAACAGTGTATCATTTGACTGAGTCGGATCACTGAGTAGTTTCAGTATTTATTTATTATTACAACCAACAAGGCATATACTACGACATTCTTAAGACTAACGTAGTAGGTAATTAAATTCTTAGTGGTGACTTAATTATAGGCTGCCACGGCATGCGAAGCGATACTATATTATATACTAACATCAAATCTCATTTAAATATATAAAAGAAGAAAGTAAAGAGTTACACACGTCTATTGTGCTACCTATCTCGGAGTCAGAACAATATTTGTCATATATATATTGTTTTAAACTTTCATGGTCACTAACATTAGAATAGGTATTTACGAGATTTCTACCATGTACCTTATTTTTGAGTGTCCGATATTTCGGCACTGTTGCAAGCGCCATGGTCACGGAGTACACTGTAAGTGTGGTGTGTCGAGAACAGGTGCGAGAAAATAGTGAGTTAGTGAACAGTGGTACCGCAGGTGCGCGTAGTAAAAGACTGCGAAGGAGGGTAGACCGCTTTGTCTGCCAGTATCATCTTCCCCGCAAAAACTTCAGTTACTCCGTAACCATGGCGCTTGCAACAGTGCCGAAATATCGGAAACTCAAAAATAAGGTACATGGTAGAAATCTCGTAAATAACTATTCTAATATTTGTCATGTTGTGAATTATTGCGACTCTTTCAACAGGTAAACCATTAATCCTTGTCTCAATTGTTGTAAGTATAGGTAGCTGTAGGCAGTTTGAGAAACTACCACCTCACCACAATGGAAAGTAATTTAAGATTTTTATTTTTCATCATCAGCCCATTTAAGTCCCCACTGCTGGGGCACGGGCCTCCCTCAATCACATGAGGGGTAATTGCCATACTCACCACGCTTGGCAAACGGGTTGGCGAGGGTTTTGATATAAATGCAGAGCTTTCCTTCTCTGGGTGCTGATGATCATGCCAGCAGCTTTACCTTAGTCGCCTTTTACGACACCTCGGTAAGAGTGAGGGTGGCCTATTCTACTCTGCCGGGACCACACGGCTTTTTATTTTTAATTTTAAGCAATTATTTATTTTTCGTAATTTTGTCACTGTATTTCATTGTACCGGCGCAGCCTCTGGGTGACGGCTGAAAATCAGTGATTTCGCATCGTGAGGATGCTTTACACTGAGCCTTGACCCACTGGTTGCTGCAGCAGACACACAATAGGTTGTAACTACCAACAGAATATAAGATTTTTTGTTTTTCTTTCTTTATAATTGTTACTGGACGCTTTTTATATAATATGTTTTATGTTGTGATGTGTGTATGTTGTTGCAACCAATAAACGTTTTATCTATCTATCTATCTATCTAAACTAGGTATCCGAAACATGCAGGTTTCTCTCACCGCTGAGCTTATAGTATTAAATACGTAGACATGAAGATTTGAAAATCTAGAGATACGTAATACGAAATAGAAGGTTGTCTGGTAAAGATCGCTTCATCATCATCATCATCATTTCAGCCAATAGACGTCCACAGCTGGACATAGGCCTCCCCCAATGTTCTCCACACAGATCGGTCCTGTGCCGCCCGCATCCAATAGATTCCCGCAATTTTCACCAGATCGTCGGTCCACCTTGTAGCCACGGCTGCGACTTCCTGCACGTGGCCTCTACTCGAGGACCTTTCCGCACCAACGGCCGTCTGTTCTCCTCGCTATGTGCCCTGCCCATTGCCACTTGAGGCATGCAATCCTTTGGGCTATGTCTGTGACCTTAGTTCTCCTGCGGATCTCACCATTTATACTTCTAACAACATCTCCATTATACTTCTAACAGCACTTGTGTTACAGATATCAGACAACAGAGGAACACAAATATATACTTAAATACATATATTACACCCAGACACTGAACAAACACAAGTGTTCAACGCACGAATGTTTGTCCAGGGTGGGGAACGAACCCACGACCTTTGGCGTAAGAGGCAGGGTCACTACCAATTGAGCCATCCGGTCAGTCTTACAAGACTTCTTATTTCTTATTTCTGATACAAGATCGCTTCCAGAGATAAAAACACCTAAATTATACAATGTATCTCTGTGTACCTAGCTTATCTAGGTATAATATAATAAAAAAAGGCCGGCAGACCTGTGACTCCTTTGACGTGGCATGTGTCCATGGGCGGAGGTAATCGCTTACCCTCAGGTGATACGTCTGCTTCAATATCATAAAAAAAAACATTTTCTATGAAAAGTGGCTTACCAACATATACAGACTAAATGTTTCGTGACTCCAAATACCCTGACATAAAGTAATGAACGATCGTAATAATAAATCAGTCAAATCATTACATTTCTGCCTGTCTGTACCTATATCACACTGATATATACAGGCTGTATCAGTGAACATTCACGTACTGAGCAGGAGTCCAATTCTTGTGTTCGTGATATTTTGAAAACATGGCGGAAGTCACATGAAATCCAAACAAAAAACGATGTTTTAATGATATTTGTCGTATGATGATAAATGTCACGAGCACGAGAAATGGGCTCCAGGTATTCTATTAGTCACTTGGAAAAAAAAACTTTTGTCCCTATTTGAAATTCACTTCTTATTTTTAATGAATTTGAATTTTTTGGGTAAATAATTATTTGCAATTTATTTTTAAGTAAATAATGCACTTAAAAATTGTTCGGCAGTCTTCGGGTGGGACTCAAATCCATGATCTTTTGCTAACCGGCAACTCCTTGAGGTAAAGTGGGATGGAGGTACGCTTTATGTAAGTAAAGCAGTTGCCGGAGTCCCATCCGAAGACTAGAAAAATGTTTAAGTGCAAATTTTATTTATTTTTAATTTTTGCATTCATCATCATCATCATCATCAGCCCATTTAAGTCCCCACTGCTGGGGCACGGGCCTCCCTCAATCACATGAGGGGTAATTGCCATACTCACCACGCTTGGCAGACGGGTTGGCGAGGGTTTTCATATAAATGCAGAGTTTTCCTTCTCTGGGTGCTGATGATCATGCCAGCAGCTTTACCTTAGTCGCCTTTTACGACACCTCGGTAAGAGTGAGGGTGGCCTACTCTACTCTGCCGGGGACCACACGGCCAGTTTTTGCATTCCCCATACAAAATGACCGTTTATGTATAAAAAGTCGAAATTTCTTATACGAATTGGGGAATAATAAAACGCGAGTTTTTTTTATCAATAAATTTTTTTTTATAAAAAAAAATATTTTTTTCTGAAAAACTATCCTACACGTTCCTTAACGTTGATCGTTAAAGCACTGTTAATTATGGAGTATTAGCTTTTATAGCAAATTAAAAAAAAAGTTAGTATGGAAAACACAACTTCTAAGAAAACAAGCCGTGTCCAGTGGACGTCTATTGGCTGAAATGATGAAATGATGAATGATAGGTTTCGTGTTAAGATACATCCTGTATGCTTGTCAACTTATTCCTCAGTCCAGTCACGACATATATGTATAACAATATGTACCTTCCATACATGTACCTACCATATATGTATAACAATATGTATATGTATTAGGATATTCTAAATTTCAATAGAGGTTTGTATGATGATGGCATTGGTGTACAACCTTATATGGTTGTATCAACGAGTACATACATACAAGTGTATGGACATTGGACAAGCTATAGAAACTAACATCGCGATTAATCAACATAGGAAATAGGGTCTAATGACAAATCTGTTATGGCGTAATGCCAATAAATACAGACAGCAACACATTTTTTTATGTAATAGGTGGCAGTCGAGCAGACGGTTCGCCTGATGGTAAGCGATTGCCGCCGCCCATAGACACCCGCAACACGTGGAGTCACAAATGCGCTGCCAACCTTTAAACCCCTTTTCTCACGTAGCGAAACACAGAACAGTGCTGTTTGACGTCGGTTTTCTGTGAGGCCGTGGTATAACTCCAGTCGAGCCGGCCCATTCATGCCGAAGCGTGGCTCTCCTACGGTCAAAACATGAACAATGGTGTGAAACACAAACAATGGTATTAAACGTATCATAGATGAAAAGTAGATTGAGAAATTTTGCATACGTGTAAGGGTGTGAATTTTTTTTGACCGATTTTAGAACTAAGAATAAGTAAAACCATAAACTTATTCTTAGTATAAATAGTTCATCATCAAGATAAAGATCTAGAAAACAATATGTACTAATTATAAGTTGGAACTCAATCCAACACGATTCGTGATTTCTTTCCATTTATACGATTTTATCATAAGCAATTTTTTGCTCAAATAGGTTCAGAGAATTTCCGATTTTTCTTTGATAAGTCACGACTGCGTGTACGCATTCGGACTAGTGATGTGACGCACGTCACTCACTTATTCGAATCATTTTTAAATTCTATTCGAATATATACTTTAGTCACTTGAATGATAAGATAGACTTGGATAGTTTCTCAAAGTTGTTGATACCAAATTATTTACTTACCTACGTAATTTTGTACGTGTGTAAAAAAATTAATAATTGCTTTTCAAAAACAGAAGTGTAAATGCTACACTTTTATGTTATGGTTCCCTCCTGTAGCTCTCAATATACTCATGGTCACCTAACGCAATTACTGGGAAATCACATGAAGAAAACTCCAGCCTGAATGATCTTGAGCCGACATTTTTTCACTCGAATACATTTTCAAAAAAAAGTGAACGTTAGTCCCATCAACTACTCTGACGCAGATAAACGGGGCCTATTACATGGTTACGCGTAACGAAGCGTGCACGAGAAGATTATGAGAGAAAAAATAATGATTGAGGTAAGCGTAGCGAAGTAATGGGGCTGCACGCACAGACAGAAATACCTCTTGTTACGCTGGCTCAGCGACCCGAAGTGGATAATGGCCTCCAAGAAGAGATTTGTTAAGATGAATATAATATTAATAAGACATTCTGTTTTCTCTTCCGGGTGTAGTTCTGAGTTCAAGTGAATTAAGAAATCACGTGTTTTTTGTCTTAATTCATGTAAGCAAGTAAATAATATATAGTAGAATTTTAAGCTTCTATGGTTTTTTGCCGCGACACAGTGGAAAGGGAAGATGTAGGAGGAGAAGAAGTTAGGAGAAAGGATTTTTAACTTACATTTTTGATTTCACAAATATTATTTCTTACACGATTCTAACTTTGATCATCGCTTTAATCTTTTTAATGATGGAAGGCAAGAAATGTGCTACGCATACGTTGAATTTTCCAAATTCATTGGACTTATTTATTTAAAATATTAATAAGTAGCTAGCACTGTTAGCAGTTACGTGTAAAGTTAATTCATCTAATGGATTTTCTTCAAAGTTCCTAGAACCTTAACCACTTTACAAGTCGACAGTCTAATTTGGAAACTTTCTTCCAAATAGCAAACATGTTCATTTAATTCTGGACCGCTCGCCAGTTACCCTTAAGGCGATGGGTAGCCCTAACTAGCGACACCATTCGTTTTTAATTGTTAGCTACTAAACCGGATCTCTTTTAAACAATTTCGGGTTTACAACATCTCGGCAAACACTTATACTATTTATTAGATAGCCATGCACAAATGTTGGGTCCGTTTTTGTACGCGAAAAATATGATAACCGCCAAAAGCGGCCACTTTTAGCGTGAATCAATTTTTCGCGTACAAATGTTGGCTCCACATTTGTACATGGTTATTTAATAAATAGTATAAGTGTTTGCCGAGAGGTTGTAACCCTGAAATTGTTTAAAATAGATTCGGTTTAGGGGCTAAAAATTAAAATTGGCGTCGCTAGTGTGCCCTACCCGTCACCTTAATGGTTATTATTATCGAGTAGGTTGGTCGTTCTCCAGAATAGCCCCCGTGAACCGCGTCACGCGATCCAGTCACGAAATAAGATCGTTCGCCTTTCTTTGCAATGAAACGTGGATTTTTTCGATTTTGGTAGCTATTATTACTATTTGCGCCTCATGTAATACTGGTAATTTATGTTATGTGAGAAAATCGAACGCAGCGTGGTAACCTGTCGTAAACTTATTGGGGTAACTACCGACATGGCTGTTAAAAGGTAATAGGGAAAGATATTGTCTTCTTTTGGTATAATAAACTATGAGGAAATTCTCACGATTATCTCTAGTAGCGAATAATAGGGGTAATGGTTGCCTTCGGTCTAAGGGTTTCGGGTTCGGTCCTCGCACAGTACAAACATTTGTGTGCATGATCATGTCTGTTTCTATTGATCTGGGTGTTTCTATGTATTATAAGTATGTATTTACAAAAGGAAAGTATCATATGTATTTATTTGTAATTCCACTGTTGGTTCTGATATCCGTAACACAGGCGCTTGAGCTACATATCTCGGAGTCAGATCAATGTTTGTGGTGTTTTGAAAATATTTATTTATTTAAATGGTAGCTCATCTGAAAAAAATATGTTGTGTCATAATATGATATCCTAACTAGTTTTTATTATACGCCATTATTTATTTATTGTTTACACCCCGAATACCACAGAATAAGTATCGTGAATAAAGTCCTATTTAGCATGTTAGATCAACAAAATAAGCGAAAAAAAATTCAGCTTTTTTATGAAAGCCGACGATCACCTGATGGTAAGCGATTACCGCCGTCCATAAACACCAGCAACACCAGTGGTGTCACAAGTGCGCTGCTTTTAACCCCCCTTCCCCTAGATTGGGTCTCCGGTACCCTCACTCACAGCAGCGAAACACAGCGCATGCACTGCTTCACACCGGTTTTCTGTGAGGACGTGGTATTACTACGGTAGAGCCAGCACATTCATGCCAAAGCATGGCTCTTTCACTGTTCCATAAAAAAATTAATTCGGCGATAATGTTATGGCCGTGTGGTCCCCGGCAGAGTAGAATAGGCCACCCTCACTCTTACCGAGGTGTCGTAAAAGGCGACTAAGGTAAAGCTGCTGGCATGATCATCAGCACTCAGAGAAGGAAAACTCTGCATTTATATCAAAACCCTCGCCAACCCGTCTGCCAAGCGTGGTGAGTATGGCAATTGCCCTTCATGTGATTGAGGGAGGCCCGTGCCCCAGCAGTGGGGACTTAAATGGGCTGATGATGATGATGATGATGAATGTTATGATACCTATTATGAGGTTTTCGGAATATAAACGATAGAAAAAAACGGTGTATTTATACGTATTTTAAAGAAGCCATACATACTCGTAGGTACGACATAGAGTGACATCATCGTAATGCATGGAACAGCCGGTATTTTTTGTGCAGTGCAGGATAATTTTATGAGTATAATTAGAACGCCATCATAAAAGGTTAAAGATAAACTGTACATCTATTAAAAGTAGGTAATGTGCGATTCAATGCTCAAGAAAAACTGTGACCATAAATAAGTTCAGAGCTAACTAAAACGTAAACAACTGCCAAAGAGAGACAAATCTGGAAAAGATAACAAACCAAAGCGAAAATACATTAGTGAAAAACCCCGGCCACCAACGTAGTCCGACAGATAACATCATAATTAAGCAAAATAAAAACAAAACGTCAGCAAGAATGAAAACATCATTCGTGTACTCCTATTGTTAGACTAACTGTACCAGTCCCGTAGCATTGTGCTGACTGTACCTCGGGTAATGTACGAAATACAGCGATAATAATGTTACTGGTAACCGTTCAGCGATTTACGACGAACACTCTGGGAGTAGGCAAGTTGTGTACTGCAAAGCGACATATGGCGAAACTATAGCTTTATTAAATCATTGACCCTCTAAAATGAGTTGTGTTGTTTTAGAAGTTTATTTCTTTTTTTGGTAAAACCTCGAAAATATCAACAAAAAAAGTATAGGCCCAATAAGTGATCCTTGTGGTACTCCACAAGGAATAGGTTTAGGATGACACTGACGACATTTACCGATTTTCTGTATTCATGACGTGTGGTTTTTGTATGATCTAGACATATTTCAAGCTAAAAACAAACGCTCTAAAAGAAGATTTTGTAGTTTTCTTAGGTGGTTGATAGTATAGAAAGCTTACTTTAGGTCGTATATTAATTATCATTAGCTGTATGAGTTGTGGTTGCGTAATATAAGGGAGTGGAGTGGCATTAGATCTATGAAATGGCTGTTTAGTCTCGCAATGAACAGAGATTTTTTTTATAAGCAGACTGCCAACCTTCAGAACTGAAGGCACCCAAAGGAGAAGAAACTTATATACTTAGATTAAGAGATTTGTGCTGAAATTGTCAAATTACAGTGATGGAAAAAAGCTTGAAACTGATTATAGTTTTAAGTCCCTTTTAACTATTTCGGTTAGTTTAGTATATCAGTATATCTTACACTGTGTTGTAATCTTATTTTTATTACGCAGTATTATAGAGTTGAAAAATGTCGAGCCATTGTACGCTATACATCAACTGGGATGTACCAGGGCTGCCGCATTTGTTTATATATCTTTCGTTGCTTATTTAAACAGCTTGTGTTAATTTTAATCGCCTTTATCTATTCAATCTAAACCAAAACCTAGTTACCGCTCTTTTTTTGTAACTACAATAATTACGAATTGTTTTTGTATTACTTTTACCGTTACTTTAATTACTATCTAACCACTGTTAATGTATAAATGTGTTTAACGGTATTTCTTTAAAAATCTTAGCTTATATCTTAGTAGTTTATTTCTTTCATCAATAATTTATTTATTTGCAATAAACATTGTAGGTACATTTTGGTTCTCAAAATAACGCTTTTAGAGTAAAACCCTGACTGTATTAGTCTACGCAATTCAACTCTATGGTTTGAAATGTGAAGGAAAGAGCAAGCCTATCAATGATAAGAAAAAAGGTGATGTTATTATTCTCATTATGTGTGGTCCAGTAGTGGTTACATCCAAGCATTTTAAAGTTCAGTATAAATATGTAATCGATGAGCAAAAGACTCAAACTGATACAAGAGTGCGATCAAATGGGTATAAACAATGGGTGTAAGTACGTATACTTATACTTGCTAGCTTTCCAATGAAAAGGTAAACAAACAATTAAGTATCCATGGCAGCCCTACCGTTGGCGGGAACAAAGAAGACGTCACTAATTAGAGCGAGCAGGTGCTTGACCCGCATTGTGCAACGAGGGCGCATAGAGAAACGCAGATGTGCGAACTGCAAACTCTTTTTTATACACCAGAGACAATTCCCGCGCAAAATTGTGCTCATCAATTCATTCAATGACTATGTATTATTTCCTTAGTCATTGAATTCATTCTGCCAGGGACAAAGCGCGCGAAAATGAACGTCATAGACAATTATCAATATTTGACAGATACAATATGGAAAGTTCAGAAATGTGAAACAATGATTCAGTTCCCCTGTTAAAGGATTGCGAAGGTCAGACGGCAGTCGCTTCATTGTAATTACCAGACTCCCCAAACCCTGAATCATGGTCCAAGCGTACCCCGGGCTCCAGAGCGTCAGCTTTGGACGCAACCGGGATTACACGCTAAGATTAGCAAGATGACGAGAAAAGTATGGAAAGTAAATCATTATTGATTTGTAATGTCTTTCGAATACACTTGAGGAGACCACTCACTCTAAAACAATATTATTTAGACAGGTACAATATGTTTTTTCATACATATTGTACATATTGTAAACTGTGTAGATATGCACGTTACATTTCATTAAAAATATAGAACAATAAAGATTTTAAAGAGACAATCGCCGCGCAATAATGTGCTACAATTTAGTTCTTCTGTCCATAGACAACACAATGCCTGAGAAAAAGAAGCGCCACAGATTATAATTGCGCGCCAATATTTTACAGTAACAACAATGAATGAAAAAGAAGTGAACTGTGGATTGTGAACGAAATTAGACGTATGTGGAGGATTAAAGCATAATAGCAAAAAGGTTTGGAATCGAAAGTTGATTGTTATCGATTCATCGATTATGGCAATTAATGAGAGATAATGGGTTTAAGCGTGATAAGATGTTTTTTTTTGGTAAATGATTAGCGTTTAAATCAATGGGAACGCGGTAAAAATGTTTTGAGGAGAACATTTCATATCGATAGACATGGATGATTGATTGAGACAGATTAATAAGTGTGAATTTTTCTAATGATATTTCAATTATGACATGTATTTTTTACTTAATGGATATTATTTTGACTTTCTATTCCTCCGACCGATGCCATTTCTCATGACATCGAACATCGATCTCAAATTCGATTTTTATATCGACTGCATTTTCGAGTGAACGAGATTAGGCCCTCCCTTCAGAGATTGGCAATCTTGTGGTGGTCTAAATGCCTGTCTTTATGGATATGGTTAGATTTAAAAAAATATGAGGAGTAAATCTGGGCAAAGTCTTTGCTAGGCATGCTAAAAGTAACACAAACAAATGCGCAATGCTGTTTAAATACCATAATACCTACTCCTTATTTTCGTTGAATTGTGCGAACAATTTTGTATGCACCAACAAATACCATTCCACTTTTCGTGCAAATAAATGAATTTGATTTTATTTATAATGGACAATGTACGCAATTACCTTTTCGAGCGAATAACGAGGGTAGGTATAATTTAACTGCCAAAATGATTGAATATTTTCACCACAAAATATTTAAAGTAGAAACTAATGCAAATGGGACTCCACCCTTACTTTGAAACCACAAATCGGAAAATAACAGTAGGTAAATGTTGTAGTGCTTTTCCTGTCACGTGTGTCATAATTTTTCCAAGACTTGTCAAGAAACCTGCACGTTTAGGTTGGTTTCTCAAAAACCCCACAAATGTTAAAATAATGATTCTGGGAATGTAATTATGATCCAGTTAGTCTGTATTCACTAAAGGTTGCAACGTTCAAACGGCACTTGCTTCATTGTAATTCTAGACATTTTTAAACCAGGGATCTTACAAGGAAAAGGAATTCCTGATCGGAATTATCCCTGTCCCTTCACACGCGCAATGCGTCCCTTTTGTTTGGAGGCGTCGTTCATTACGGGACGGTTAGTTGTAGGCTAGAGGCAGAAGCCCCATGCGCTGGTTCGATCAAATCAGCTCAATCTTTAAACACCACACGCGGCCGAGGATAGAGTGAGCTAGTGGAAGATAGTCCGGGAAAAAATCACTCATCTAGATCCACGACCCTCAGCGCTGAGGACAAACGACGCAAGGAGGAGGAGTTTTAGGCCATTTGGTTGATGGTTCAAGCGTAGTACGGACTCCAAAGCGACCACTTTGAATGAATCCGGGAGTGACTCGCTGAGATTAGAACGAAGACTAAAAAATATATTAACAAAATTCAGAATTTCCATCGCGATTCAATGGGGTAATGCTGTCAGTAATTTTCGGGAATGTGCCACAGGACTTATTTTGTTTTAACTTTTATTCCCTTTTACCTTAGCTTTAGTTTTCAGTAATCCTATTAATTTTCCTAAGATTTTCTTTTGTTGAAAACAAAATAAATCATTTACCCAATTCAGAGCTACCTCACTGATGTTCTCCCATTGTGACATACCATATTTTGGTAAAAGAATTCGCAAACGCACCCCAGGCATGATATCACCGGGGCGCGGGTGTGACTCATCGAAAACATTTGGGACTATCGAATTTCAACTGGATATCGACAAGTGAAATACTGGCTCCCCGACCTCCATTCTGTATTTAAAGTTAATTCGAAAAATATGTGAAGGGTTGTTGATCGCAATGAATCTGAGGATGCACTTCTGGATTTGCCAAATCTATGTGCATATTTCTACCATTAGCTCGGCAGTGAGGACAAACATCGAAACCTGCACGTCTTAGATAGTTTCTCAAAATTGTACATACCTACTACAATATTTGAGATAATGATTTTGAACGTGTAACCGTGATTAGTTGTTCAAGTTCCGCTGTCTAAGGGTAGCGATCATGAAGCTATAGATAAATCGTTGCGACGATCAGACAGCAGTCGCTTCATTGTTATCCAGACTTCCCGAATCCTGAATCATCGTCCAAGCGAACCCCGGGCTCCGAAGCTACAGATTTGGATGCAACAAGCGTGTAATTCCACGCTATTGTGAGGAGCAAATTATTATCATCATCATCATCGTCAGCCCATTTAAGTCCCCACTGCTGGGGCACGGGCCTCCCTCAATCACATGAGGGGTAATTGCCATACTCACCACGCTTGGCAGACGGGTTGGCGAGGGTTTTGATATAAATGCAGAGTTTTCCTTCTCTGGGTGCTGATGATCATGCCAGCAGCTTTACCTTAGTCGCTTTTTACGACACCTCGGTAAGAGCCTATTCTACTCTGCCGGGAACCACACGGCGTCCTAATGAGCAAATTATATATAGTTTCAACCGTAAACTTACCACAAGCCAATTTCGGCTATGTTTTACATAAATAATCCAAAGATCAATTAGACGACTTTTCAGCCATAAAAGGTCTATTAAAACTTGCTTTCAACAAACTACACAACTTTCACTTTCATTAACACACAGAATTCGTACAAATTATACTCGATTAGATGTGCACATGCAAATGAATTTAAAGCGGTTGTCTTTTAGATGTTAATTAGGAGAGAATAAGGTAAATCGTATCAGAAATAATGAGATCCGCAGGAGAAATAAGGTCACAGACATAGCCCAAAGGATTGCATGCCTCAAGTGGCAATGGGCAGGGCAAATAGCGAGGAGAACAGACGGCCGTTGGGACGGAAAAGTCCTCGAGTGGAGGCCACGTACAGGAAGTCGCAGCCGTGGCAGGCCCACCACAAGGTGGACCGACGATCTGGTGAAGATCGCGGGAATCCATAGGATGCGGGCGGCACATAACCGATCTGTGTGGAAACATTGGGGAGGCCTCTGTCCAGCAGTGGACGTCTATTGACTGAAATGATGATGATCAAGGTAAATTGGAACGCAGGATTTTATTAGAATTGGATTAAGTAACTACTACTCTTTGTGACCTATGAGAGGAACCCACGTGGTCATGCTCACTCAAATGTCTCTGAGGCGGTGGCGGAATGTGGCGGGTCATTTCATTCTCTCTAATATGGTTGAGTTAAATGATGGCTCACACATATGTCATACTTGTGAACAGGTGCCACCTTTGTGGACTGGTCTGCTTCGGTTTTCTCATAATAATTATTTTATTATTGCCTATATTTCATTTTGTGTTAGAATTAAACTGTATGGCTTGGTATGATGGATGATACAACATTGTATGAAAGTTTGGCGATTTGAAAGAGTAACTGGCGAGTTTCTTGCCGGATCTTCTCGACCAGGAGCCCAATTCTCGGGACGTGATATTTTGTTATCATACGATATATATCACCAAAACATAGTTTTTTTGTATGGTTTTCAGGTGATATCCGCCATGTTTTTTTTCATATCGAAATCCCCAGAATTGGGGTCCAGAAACCACTTTCCCAGCCCGTGGTAGAATCGGATTATGTTTATTTTAGTATATTTTATGTATGAACATGAAAATTATTCATAAGTAAATAGTTTTAAATTACTTAAATGTATGAAGAATTTTTAGATTTTGATTTTGCATCAACTGCATTGTGACCCAAGCCCCGAGGTCTGTATAGTGTGTTGTTTGTGTCATTTGTATTTGGTGATAAGTGAATGGACAAATGATAACCTACTAATCTATTTTATATCATGAATGAATGAATTGATGAATATATAATTTTATTGCACTCAGAACAAAATATGCAAACTTAAACAGGTACCCCTTACAGGAGTGAGGATACCGGAGGCCCAATCCGGGGGAAAGGGGGGCTTAAAGGTTGGTGGCGCACTGGTGGTTACACAAGTGTCATGGGTGTCCATGGGCGGCGGCAATCGCTAACCACCAGGTGATCCGTTTGCTCGTCTGCAACCTATCACATAAAAATGATGTATAACGAAGTACGTATCATGTTCACAGCAAATGGTGTCCCAAAATTGGAACTATGCTATTTAACGACATTATTGATTTGACGACCCGATTGGAACAGTAGTAGTGAACGCTGCCTCTGATACAAGGGTTGCGAGTTCAATCCCCGCACAGTAAAAACATGTTTGTTTGTATTGGTCTGGGTGTTTGCTATGTATTATAAGTATGTATTTACAAAAGAAAAGTATTATATGTATATATTTGTAATCCCACTGTTGATTCTGATATCCGTAACACAGGTGCTTGAGCTACCTATCTCGGAGTCAGATCAATGTATGTGATGTTGCGAAATATTTATTTATTTATTTACTTCGGTTTCCTCTAACTAATAAATCTAATCAGAAAGTTGTTCAATTCGTAAACAGATTCACGAACAAACGATTGCGGACGTGAGGGAAAGCTTAATTAAGTTGTCTCTCATTACCATAACAACAGTATTAGGATCACATGTTTATAGAAAAACCCTACGGTAAAATTAAAAAAAAAATCGAGTCGAATTGAACCTCCTCTTTTTTTGAAGTCAGTTAAAAAGATAGTGCGATATGACTTGGAATTGGCGAAAGTTTATAAGCGACTTGTGTTAGACCAACGCAAACAGATCGTGGGAGAGAAACGCTTCGGCATGAATGGGTCGGCTCGACCAGAGTGAAGCGGCACTGTGGTGTGTTTCGCTGCGTGAGTGAGGGTACCGAAGGCGCAATCCGGGGGAAAGGGGGTTTAAAGGTTGTCAGCGCAGTTCTGACTCCAATGGTGTCGCGGGTGTCTATGGGCGGCGACAATCGCTTACCATCAGGTGATCCGTCTGCTCGTCTGCCACCTATCACATAAAAATAACACAGTGAAACTTATGAAGTAATACACTATTTCTAATCTATGACAGGCATCTAATAAGCTGAGTGAGGGCCATTTATACTAGACGTCATAACACATCATAATATTCATTTGGCACTGTCTGGACATGATTGAATATAGTTTTGTATTTTTTTTTCCTTTTGTTTTATTTTTATGTATTTTTAATTGTTTTATGTTTTGTTTTCTGTTTGTGCCAATTGTGTTCTGTTTACAATTGCTATATGTTCTGTGTTGTGATGTCTATAATAATAAATATTTTCTTTCTTCTTTCTAATATATTCAAGCTATTTACAGAAGTGCATAATTTGTCAGCACTCAACATTCGCCGCAGAGCTCATCTCGTTTATGGCCACTAACCGTTTTGCCGTTTGGCCCTAATTAGGGTCCTTCCTTTTTACACGTTTAGCACCGCTATGGCAGTCCTTACAGGGCTGACAAAATGATACCAACGTTATATTATAACTTGATTTATTTTTATTCGATTGACGGCGGGGAAATGATTTATGAGAAGCAGCTTAGCCCTTGTTTATGGGTTACCCTACAGGCTGTGCCTTTTCATTAAAAGCCTTGAAAAACTGCGTGAAGCCGTTAGTACTTGGGTGACGAGCTGGGCTGGTGCTATGCTCTGACTTGCCGTGTCCCGGCAGATTAGAATAGGCCACCCTCACTCTTACCGAGGTGTCGTAAAAGGCGACTAAGGTAAAGCTGCTGGCATGATCATCAGGACCCAGAGAAGGAAAACTTTGCATTTATATCAAAACCCTCGCCAACCCGTCTGCCAACCGTGGTGAGTATGGCATTTACCCCTCATGTGATTGAGGGAGGACCGTGCCCCAGCAGTGGGGACTTAAATGGGCTGACGATGATGACGATGACGAGCTGGGCGACGTTCTTTCTCTACCGCACCCGTATAGACACTGCGTCAGGGCCTGTTGGATCTCTTTCACACTCTGTGACGTTTTTTTTTTCGAAAATGACACATTCCGCTGACTTCTATTTCCATGGCCTAGCCTAATAGCAGCAGGCACAGATAATTAATACGTAGTTTCTATGTAGCTGGAGGTCGCTGTCACTGCAAAACTGGTCCGAATTAAAGGGTTTAAGTTGTGTGTGCCCCTTCTCTAGAGTTCTCATCATGGCATTAAATACAATAAATCAAAATATAATATAAAAATAAAAGTGATTTATTCCCTTAAATCCCTAAAATCTATTAAAAATTATTTTTTGACGACCGTTGATTGAAACAGTGGTAGGAACGCTGCCTTTGGCCAAAGGTTGTGGGTTCATCCCGCCCACAGTAGGAAACATTTGTGTGCATGAACATGTCTGTTTGTATTTGTCTGGGTGTTTCTATGTATTATAATGAATATTTACAAAAAAAATACTAAATGTATTTGTGATTCCACTGTTCGGTTCTGATAGCCGTAAACAGGTTGCTTGAGCTACAATCTCGGAGTCAGATCAATGTATGTGTGTTGTGAAATATTTATTTTTTAATTTTCTTCAGGTCCTCCTCTAACTACTAAATCTATCAGAAAGTTTGTTTCATTCGTAACAGATCCACGAACAAACGATTCCGGACGTAGGGAAAGCTTTCATTCAGTTGTCCTCTCATTACATAACAACAGTATTAGGATCACATGTTTTAGAAAGAGTTCTTTCTCTCACGTAGCAGCGGGCATTACTGTGGCCCGGCATGTTGATGTCTATGAGCGGCGGTTACCGTTTACCATCAGATGGGCCGCACATGCTCGTCTACGCTACTATAATCATAAAAAAAAACCTACAGTAACATTTAAAAAAATATCGAGTCGAATTGAACCTCCTCTTTTTTGAAGTCAGTTAAACAAAAGATAAGTTCGATATGACTTGAATTGGCGAAACAGTTTTATAAGAGCGACTTGTGTTAGACCAACGCAACAGATCCGGGGAGAGCCAGCTTCGGCATGAATGAGTCGGCTTTGACCGGAGTGAGCGGCCACTGTGGTGTGTTTCGCTGCGTGAGTGAGGGTACCGGAGGCTCAAATCCGGAGGAAGGGGCTTTAAAGGTTGTCAGCGCACTTCCGCCTCCAATGGTGTCGCGGGTGTCCTAATGGGCGGCGACAATCGCTTACCTCATGGTTATCCTTCCTGCTCTTTCTGCCACCTATCACATAAAAATACACATTGAAGTTAGAAGTAATACACTCTTTTTAACTATGACAGGCAGCTAATAAGCTATGAGGGCCATTTATACGGAAACGTCATAACCTCAACTCATATTTCATTTGCACTGTCCCTGGACATGATTGATATAGTTGTTGTTTTTTTTTGCCTTTTGTTTTTGTTTATGTATTTTTAATTGTTTTATGTTTTTTTCTGTTTTTGTGCCAAATTGTGTTCTGTTAAAATTTGCTATATCGCACCCTTAGTAAAATACAAACCTAACTCAAATTTTAATATAGATGCTAAGTGAAAATATATCAGGCTATAATCCAGGGTGAAAGGGTCAGCTAACAACAATTTTGAGTTAAAGTAAATAGTACAACTCACTTTTAACACGAGATGAAATTTGAAGTGCGTTATTTACTCAGATAAATTGCCAAGAATTTGCTATAAAAAATCACAATTTTGAGTTAGGTCGGTATTTTACTAAGGGTTGCGAATTTATGTTCTGTGGTTGTGATGTCCCTATAATAATAAATATTTTTCTTTCTATATATTCAAGCTATTTACAGAAGTGCATAATTTGTCAAGCACTCAACTTTCGCCGCAAGCCTCATCTCGGTTATGGCCACTAACCGTTTTGCGTGTTTGGCCTAATTAGGGTCCTTCGCTTTTTTACACGTTTAGCACCGCTATGGCGGTCCTTAACGGCTGACAACATGATACCAAGTTATATTTTATAACTCGAAAAAAAAAAAAGATTTATTTTTATTCCACTGCGGCGGGAAAATGATTTATGAGAACAGCCTAACCAATAACCATGCCACTACCAGCTGTGCCTTTCATAGAAAACCTTGAAAAACTTTGTGAAGCCGTTAGTACTTGGGTGACGAGCTGGGCGACGTTCCTTCTCTACCGCACCCGTATAGAAACTGCGTCAGGGCCTGTTGGATCTCTTTCACACTCTGTGACGTTTTTTTTTCGAAAATGACACATTCCGCTGCCTTCTATTTCCATAGCCTAGCCTAATAGCAGCATGCACAGATAATTAATACGTAGTTTCAATGTAGCTGTAGGTCGCTGTCACTGCAACTTGGTCAGAATTAAAGGGTATAGTTGTGTGTGCCCCCTCTCCTAAGATTCTCATCATGGCATTAAATACAATAAATCAAAATATTAACATAAAAATAAAAGTTGATTTATTCCCTAAAATCCCTAAAAATCTTTAAAATTATTTGACGACCCGTTTGAAACAGTGGTAGTGAACGCTGCCTTTGGCCAAAGGGTTGGGGGTTCGACACACAGTACAAACATTTGTGTGCATGAATTTGTTTGTTTGTACTGGTCTGGGTGTCTGGGTGTTTTGCTATTTATTATAAATATGTATTTACAAAAGAAAAGTATTATATGTATATATTTGTAATCCTACTGTTGATTCTGATATCCGTAACACAGGTGCTTGAGCTACCTATCTCGGAGTCAGATCAATTTATGTGATGTTGTGAAATATTTATTTATTTATTAGTGTTCCTAGTTGCATTCAAAAAGCTGACACTTCGGAGTCCGGGGTACGCTTGGATCATAGTCCAGTCCAGGATTCGGGAAGTCTGGTAATTACAATGAAGCGACTGCCGTATGACCTTCGTAACCACTGGACAGGAGAACCATGGATCACGATTACACTTTCAGAATCATTATCTCAAATAAATAAATATTTCACAACATCACATACATTGATCTAACTCCGAGATAGGTAGCTCAAGCACCTGTGTTACGGATATCAGAATCAACAGTGGGATTACAAATATATACATATAATAATTTTCTTTTGTAAATACATACTTATAATACACAGGAAACACCCAGACCAATACAAACAAACATGTTCATGCACACAAATGTTTGTACTGTGTATCGAACCCGCAACCTCTTGGACCAAAGGCAGCGTTCACTACCACTGTTCCAAACGGATCGTCAATATAGATATCCACAATTTTGAGAAACTATACGAAACGTGTGTTCTTCATTATGTTTTCCTTTACCGCCTGCTCTAGTGGTAGAAATATGCACACAGTTTTAAAAATCCAGATGTGCTTGGATTCAAACCACGACCCCCCCGGTATGGAAGGCACGTTCTTATGCACCGCTCATCGTTCTCTTGGATCATGATACAAAATTTGGGAATTACAATGAATTCATAGATGGCAACCCTACGCTATGTCACGCGTGCGCCCGAGTTGCAGTTATGGAGGAAGTCACAATAAAAGCGCCGCACAAAGCAACGGATTTTATACCAACAGCTGTGATGATTGATGGGATACATCAATACTAGCTTCCTTCATAAAATTGTAGCTACTTTTGTATTGTCCACATGACTTACGGTTAAGACCCGGGCTCCGAGGCGACAGCTTGGGACTTAGGACTCAACGGGACAAAAAGCCAAGATGATGATGATTATGTGCCAATAGACAGTTACACGTTACGTTAATAAAGGTTCTGATTCTGACTTACGGTTAGTATTATGGCGAGAAGCGTGGCTCTCACTGTACGGTAGAACCTCTTTATCCTTAAGAGCCCTTTTACGGATCAGTGGCGTCACCACCAGTTGTTTATTGATTGTAACGAAATTAAGACCAGAACTTAAAAAAAAATCAATCTTATAATATAAATATAATCTTTTTTTTTTCTTTGTGGACTCAATCACACGTTCAGCGACGCAATGATTCCGCCAATGTCAAGTGTTTAAAGAGACACGCAGCTTAAAATATTTTGACCGCTAAAAGAGAGAGAGAATAAACTTTAAAAATCCTTATTTATTTAAAATGACTTGTTCATTTTTTCATCTCATCAATATATTTTCATAGTCATTTCTCTTTTTGTTTATTCTTAGCATACTGTAAATAGGTATTTTTTTATTATTATGTCAATGTTGTAAATAAATAAATAAAGGTGGCGGAATTTTGTCACTTGAGTATTGTCTTAATTTCGTTCATCATCGTCAGCCCATTTAAGTCCCCACTGCTGGGGCACGGGCCTCCCTCAATCACATGAGGGGTAATTGCCATACTCACCACGCTTGGCAGACGGGTTGGCGAGGGTTTTGATATAAATGCAGAGTTTTCCTTCTCTGGGTGCTGATGATCATGCCAGCAGCTTTACCTTAGTCGCCTTTTACGACACCTCGGTAAGAGTGAGGGTGGCCTATTCTACTCTGCTTACAATCAATAAAAAATAGTGGTGGCGCCACTGATCCGTAAAATGACTCTCATAGACCAAAACTAAACTGCCTAAAACGAATTAAAAAACGGAGTAATCATTTGCTCAGATCACTTCACATGACTTCCGATCCCCTTAATCGAAGCAATTCTTCTATTCAATTACCATTCAATCTACAAGCAAGGTCATATACCCATGTATGGCTAACACGTCACTATCATGATTCACCAAACGAGGCGCGTGCGCAACTGTATCGTATTAAACGCCATCGCGTGAGTTGATGTTAGTTCGCAAGAACTTTGAAAGTGAAGGTGGAAAATATCTAAAACATCTCATAATAAAATGGACATGACGGTAGTGGTTCTGAAAAAAAAATCTATTTCTGGAAGAGTAGTTGATTAGGTACAGAATACACTAGGTTTAGTTAGACGAAAGTACATAAATTAATAAGCACACTGGATGGAAAGAGAAAAATGTTTTATAAGAAGAGTTAAGGCATGTCGATTCATTTTAAAAAATAACGATCTCCGATTCGATTCAAATCGGCCATACTAGAATCGATTCTTGTTTAAATCGAGCATTAAAAGATCGATTTTCGATTAATCGAGCCAATTTCAAACATGACTAATTGTCTAATAAATATTTCTCAATAAATTGATTACAATCAATCTAATCACTTACTATTTTTCAAATTAAAATAAATGCTATATGAACACGATATTATTTATTTCACTACTATAAATTTTTGTAGAAATAATATTTATCTACAGTACATATATTTTTGATAAATAAACTCACTCACAAGAATGTCAAGAATAAATAGGTAGGTTAGGTTTGACAACTTTGACAGCTGGATAGAAAAATAAAATGTTTTTTTTTAACTCAAGTAACGCCACCTTCGGAAGCATTCATAAATATTTGCTCTATGACGCGTTCAAATTATTGACCAAGTAAGTACTACCAGTTGCTTTTGCGTCCGAAAACAGCAACAAATTTAAAAAACGAGGAAGATTATCATCGCTAGTTCATTGAATGGATCGGTCCGATTCGGGAGGTTTATGAATCGATTCATTGAATCGACGTAGGGTTCAAAACGATCTGAAAAATCGATTATATTACTCTAAATAATCGATTTTTCGATTAATCGATTTTAAATCGACATGCCTAAGAAGAGTAGCAAGATGTAATGTAAACTGCTACACTCACGAGCAACCAAATCGACTCTGGACATAATTTTCATACAAACATACTAACTTCAGAGGCCTATAATAAATATGAAAGTAGGTATATGTGCTTTAGTGATAATTTTAATGATAATCGATGTCGAAAGTGCTTTTCTTTTAGTTTATTGCTTAACAAGCCTCCAGAAACTTGCCAATTTTCTTAAAATTAGGATTGAGCAAGTTATTTGTCTTCCTCCATGCTATATAATGGGATGCGAAAATTAACCACAATTTCCTTTTTTTTTTTAAGAAATCAGCACGTTTGTGTAATCTGTTCAAAATGATTAATTGAAATTTGAACACTTTTGAAATTGATATACAATAAAATTATCACTAAAGCACCGATACTTCCATATTTATAGGCCTCTGAAATTAGTACGTTTGTGTGAAAATTAGACCCTGAGTCGATTTGTTTGCTCACAACTTTATATATTTGGTAAAGTTGTGGATGGTGAAAATTCTATCCACAACGTTACCAACTGTAGATAGCCAAAATGTATGAGACTCTAATTACCAGACTTGCCCTATCCTGCCTGGCTCATGGTCCAAGCGACTTGAGACTGGAATCATAGAAAGAAGTATTCAAGAATCCTTGTGTTCTATCAATAAGTTTATGACCGTCCACTGCTAAACGTCCCCCTTCCTAATGTGCACCAACCAACCCGGTCCTGAGGAGTCAGCATTTAAATCACACCAGCCATTTTTGTCAGATGGAGTAACGACTTGCGCAAGCTTGTCAGAAGTAGCCAAAGATTGATCGGAATGACAAACATTTGGAGAGGCCCGTATCCAGCAATAAGCTGATGACGATGATGGACTTTATCACATTGTCAGTCCTATGGGCGTCCTACACTCATAAACATGCACCCTAAATAGACTGTGCCTTTTCATACAAAGCCATACTTGAAAAACTGCGCGAAGCCATTAGTACAGGGGTGACGTAATGGGCGACGTTCTTTCTCTACCGCACCTGTATAGAATCTGCGTCAGGGCCGGTAGGATCTCTTTCACACTCTGTGACGTTTTTTCCGGCACATTCCGCTAACTTCTATAGTTCCATGCTTACACTACACTTCCCTCTTTCTCTGTCTTCGGTCGATTCCCTCACCGCGTGACTCCTTCCGACGTTATCAACCAGCTGTCTCCATCGGTTGCGTTCCGTTGCTTGGTGTGTGGCAGTGCTTATCGAGACGCTTCCTTGCGTGAGAGTATATCTAGTAATAGGTACCTCCCCAATTTCACGAGCCTATCAAACCATTTATATCTTACTTTTAAACATAGATTTATTATCGTTACAGCGTTAAATTGGTTATGTAACCCATTATTCAATTGAGTCATAACAAACGATATATTCATTGATCACTTTTACTGTATTTACAAGCACATGCTTCCTCTATTAGTTAGCATGTTCAATTGTTCACTATTAGTTGGCATGCTCACACTCCACACGCGAGTAACGATAAAATCTATTTTACATACCGATCAGTTCATCAATGTTCTGATAACACGATTTCAATTCTAGGTACGTAACAATTTTCAATGACTACCTTCTTTTTGAAGCACTATTGTTACAAGAAGTACTTATATATTTATGTTACACTAATATTACGTAGGCTTATATTATATGAAGGGAGACTTTTCTCTGTCATTGATACGCAAACTCATTGACTTGTGTTTTCTGCCCATTCTCACCTACGGTGCTCAGACTTGTATACTAACTGAACATCAGAAGTGCAAGCTCATGATTTGCTTCGTCATCCTTGTCACGGTGTACTTCATTTGGCGGCTAGATAATCAAATATAAATAGGCACGGTCATAAAAGAAGCAATAAAAGATGAATGATGTTCTCATAATTTTCTTCATGAAAGTGTGTTCAAAGTAGGCTGAATATAAGTCTTCGTCCCAGATTGTGCAAGAAAGTGCACTTTAGCCATAAATCGTGCTTTGCATCGCTAACCTACTGGCACTAAAAGTTGCTATTTCAGCAAATGTTTACGATAGATTCCACTTCTCTCCCAATCAGCTTTCATATAGGAAGTCTCTTCAGAGAACAGACGATACTTTAAGGAAATGAGTCGTAAATCTTGTATTCAGTAATCCGACTTATATTTGTGGTGTTTAATTTATTATAGTGTGACGTCGCTACAAATCAGTGGCAATAAATTACGATGGTTTCCCTTTTTTTCTTTTTTGATTTTGTTTGGTTAAAAATACTTTTTCCAATAGAGATCAGATCAGATCAAACGATGTATCCAATGGCTTACTAAAAACTAAATAGACATTTTTATCATAATGAACTCTCGGTTCGGTCGGTTTCTGTGTGGAAGACAATAGCAGAGTAATTATTACAAACAACATTGTTTATTTTTCATGAATAGATCAATGGACATAGTGGATCAAGATTGTTTGTTTAACCTCCTAAGGCCCTAGACAGACAGTAGCTACAATAGAAAATCATTGTTTGGCTTTTAAAAGGATTATCGGCCTTATGACTTTAAATTTTACTAATTTTAGAGTGGTGTCTTCATGTGTTTCAGATGCAAGGTTACCTTTAATACAAAGAGCTACTACATGTATTATTATTACTACAATCTTGCAAATTTCTTTTATCCGATTCTAAGAAGAGGATCGTATAAAATACTTACAACCCGTGCGGATAAAGAATGGGATCAGAAGTGGCGGCGCATCTATTCACTTCTCGCTCGCACACCCACGAGTGCGAGTATAGACGCAAATAGTGTGCGAGCGAGAAGTGAATAGATGCGCCGCCATTTCTGATCCCATTCTTTATCCACACAGGTTGTACAGATCGTAGTAACCTAAAGAGTAGCTGACCCGTACTTAATTTATGAATGCCCGGTCCCAAATCCACAATATACAACACAAGTGTTTGTTGATGGAACAGATAATTTGTGTTGAAAAAAGCCGGCCGTGGTACCATTGTTATTGTTTCCATAAAATTATATGAAAAAACCTGCATATATTTTTTTGTAATCAAGACAATGTAATCATATCATTTTAATGAGTAATTTATTGATCACGACCCGACATTGACCCCGACTGTAGAAAAATATTACTAATGGCAGATTTACACGCCTATCCTGGCAGGCACTTTTTCTTATTTATGTTTTAGCCGTTCCTTATTTCTGTTGTAAATGTACCAAATTTCAAGTCTTCGATTCTTTCTTTTACATGTTGTTTACAGGTTTTTTTTCATTTATTCAAAATCCACAGCTCTTAAAAGTAAATTTCAGTATATGATTGCGTGAAGCCTACAGCGAGTATTTCAGCAAGAGTTTCTGTGATTGGTCGAACCATGTAAAATTTTACGAATAGATATCCGTTAGCTTATAAATTTACCGTGTGACATCTTAAATTGATAAATTTACGAAAGTGTGGACGTAAAATAATACAATTTATCTCCCGTTTAGAATCCTACGACAGTTTATAAACTTCCTAGTAAATTGATAAACTTACGGATCTTGTATTTTCCGGTGACATATACATTTTTAAAATATATATATTAATTGAATAAATTTTGCACCAGTAAATCAGTTTTTGACGACTTTTTTTAAAATGCTTTCGACACTAACAATCTCGATCTTTTTGGTGTAACAATTTTGTCGTAGCGCTGCTACTTTAGCACTTAACCAGGCACTGGATCATACGGGACCACCAGATTTTGAACTTTGTGCAGTCGAATTAAGGTTGAAACCCAATTAAATAAATGATGTCTAGCTGCCTGGCAAAGGGTTAGTTTGCTTATTCTGTGACCTAAAACCGTTATTTAGACTGTAAGTTAGAGTTTCGTGCGTTATTTAGGTATCAGGCCATTTTCTTGGGTGTCACGCAAGGTCATAACTTAGGACCAACATTTTTAATACCAATTTATTTCATTTTACTATGTTATAAAATGCGGAATCATAAACTTTTACTTTTTTGCAAGTAACGAATAGTAAAACGATTAGAACGCAATCCGAGAAATAATTTACGACTAAGTTTAATAAGCTATTAAAGTGTAGCCTGCGGTTATTAAAGGCTTATTAGACATCCCCTAATGGAGTAGGCCCATTATGAAATGGAGGGTGAATTGGCCTTCCCTTATCGACATTTCTTGATTTGTAGATTAGTCTCACTCAAAAATAATCCAAAATAATCATTTGAAAAACACACTTCTAACAGGTATAGTTTTCTGTGCGAGTTGTCATAACGTCTCAATATTGAAGGCTTAGGGCAAACGTCAAAGATCGTCTATGAATCATTTGATCACTTACTTGATGATGCCATCTTCAATGTAGACATCAGGCATCTTCCATTCCGTCATCGTTGACCACCCTTCCATTTTTGATGAGGAGACGGTTTTGAGAACTCTGGAAAGAGGAAAATAATTTCAATAAATTTAACAAGCTATAAACAATAGTGTCAAAGATCACACATTAATGTTAAAACAACCATTAAAAGTAGATAAGTATTTTATGATAAAATTGTTGTTGGTAGCATATTTCAGATCGAAATAATCGATTGCAAATTACGATTAATCAGAAACAATCTAATCGCAGTCTTTTGTTTCCGCACAAATTAAATTTAGAAATCCATTCCTTTGCATCATTATTTGTCTGTTAGAGAGAGAATTCCTTATTAGGCAAACGATTTCCGAATACAAATCCGAATTTGAATTTCGAACTCACTTTAATGTTTATTCCGGAGATGGGCGCGTCGGCTGTCATTTTCAAAAATCGAAGTATTTTAAAATTCGAATTTGCGTTCAGTTCTACCGCAGTATGGCGGCCGCCGCGCCTAGCACGGGACACTGACTGGAAATGCGCGTCCGAAAATAGAAGGTAACCCGCCTTCCCCTCGCTAAGCCGTAATGTTTTCACGACAAATATAAAATGATTAGGTACGGCTCGATAAGTAGGTGTGAACTTGGTGGTAGTTTTGCGGTTTGAACTAATTTGGTGAAATGGAATGTAATATCTATAGTTACCTGACGGAGCGGCGTATGTTGTTCTGGTAACGATTGTATTTTACTGTGATCTGCCCAAGGGCAGTTAAGTTCATTGACATTTAGTTAGTAAGGGTCCATTTCACAAAATAAAAAGCAAGAAGGAAAAAGTAAAGTGGAAACATTATCATCATGATTAATATGTCCCAGTAACTATATGTGCCCAATGTTTGCCATTTCACCCTGTCTTCGGCTTCAGTATCTACCAGCGGCATTTCTCTCACTGTCACTCCACAAAGCCAGGGGACTATGCTTTCCCATTCGCGGTCTCCACTCAAGAACTCGTCTACCATAACTGTTATCTGTTCTTCCACAGATATGGGCAGCCCACTGCCACTTCAACTTGCTGATTCGATACGCTACGTTGCTCACTTTGGTATTTGGTCAAATAACCTCAAACCTAAAAGCGGAAAATCGAATACTTAGATCACATACAGTGAACAGCAAAAGTTGATGCACACTTTTCTCGGCTAGTGACTTTATAGCTCTTCGGAATAAGAACTACAAACTACGAAATATTTGCAGCTACTTCTGTTGTTGATGCTTAGGTATGAGAGGTACAGGTTGCTTCAACTTATCATGATGGCTAAAATTAGGTGGAGGCGACGCGTTAGATGGAAAAAGAAAAAGTCGCGGCTACGAAATATGAGGCAGTAGACTGACAGACGGATTGCATCTATGGAGAAGATGTTTCATCTGAACAATGATCAAACATAGCGAAATTTTAGGAAGCTGGCGACCAACCTTTAGAACTGGAGAGGCACACAAATTAGATTCTAATCTGAAATTCAAGTCAAGTATCAGCGTATATACTGTCTCACTGCAGGGCAAAGGCCTCCATCATAGAAATCAGGTCCGCGCTACTATGATGGGATTAGGCCTAATCACCACGCTTGCCAAATGCGGATTGGTGATCACAAACCCGAGCTATGTTCGAAAAAATCGATACATACTTCTTGCTCGACTGGAGAATCGAACCCAAGACCCTGAGATCACGGTACTTAAACCACTAGACCATGGCGTTTTATCTGAAACTATGGCGTTAATCTCATTATTAATATAAGGGGCTTCTTCCAGCACACCACCAGCAACTTTTATTTAGAGTTTCTAAAAAGTAATTGGTGTTTATTCTTTACAAGTATAACATGCTTGTCAACTAATGTGGCTTGGAAATGTATCAACTTTTAATGCAACCGACATGTTCCGTTTATCGGAAAAACGATAGCGAAATAGCTTGAAAAACTAGAACGAGAGAAATTGTAGGGGAGTAAGGACGGTGCACAGTGCAAGTTTAAAAAGAAGATTTTATTGTATTTTTCTATGTGATATGTGGCAGACGAGCGGACGGAACACCTTATGGTAAACGATTGCCGCCGCCCATGGACAAACGCAAAATCCGTGCCGAGACGGCGCATTCATGCCGAAGCGTGGCTTTCCTACGGTCAAAGTCTCAATCATCAAAAGGTCAATCAAGGCGTGTAGCAGCACTGTGAAGATTTTTGCTGTGTGAGTGAGGGTACCGGAGGCCTAATCCGGGTGAAAGGGGGGTTTAAAGGTTGGCATCGCACTTGTGCCTCCACTGGTGTCGCAGGTATCTATGGGCGGCGGCAATCGCTAACTCGTCCACCACCTATCTACACCTATTTAATCAATTTTAATTATCAGAAGGATTGCACCACCCTCTCCTCTTCTAACTAATGTCCTTTACTATTTATTTATTTATTTAATCATTTACATGTCAGTTAACAGAATACGAAAATTCCAACACACCAACAAGTCATCATACATAATTACATATAGCACAGAATAATTCACATTAATAATAATAATACAAGATAAATTAAATTAGAAAAACATGTCCGCAATAGAGAAACAGGTAATTAAATGAAAAAATATAAATTAAATGGCATAAATGCAATATTAAATGTCACAAATACAAAAAAGTCAAAAATGCAATATTAAATTTCACAAATACAAAAAAGTCAAAAATGCAAAAATGTCAAAGATGTCCAAAATATAAATAAGCTGTCAAAATACAAATTAATAATTATGAGATTCGAGGTATTTCAGCGCCTCTGCGCATATGTGTCTGACACTATCAGCAAAGATTTACCAGAAGGTTGTCGGCTAAATTTTACCTACATTGTATTTCTGTAGGTTTTAAGTTGTGTATGTTGTGCAACAAAGAGAATCTATCTATAACATAGAAAAAATAAAGATTCATTACCAGCGACACGATAAAAAAATGTTACTAGCTTGTACACTGTGTCTCCGCGATAAGACTGGATCTACTTTCTCGCTCGATGCAGACGTTTCATTGAAAGCAGACATTGAACCATTACGTATGTTACAACCGTAAGAGGCAAAAACCTAGCAATTAACCCAACTGTACGCGTTTACTTTTTACCGTGTTTACTATGGCAGTTATTGTCGTACTTTTTATTTCTATACTCCATTGAATGACATTGTCGGGGATTTTTATGAGAGGTTCGTTTAATTGCCACTGTTATTCTTCATTTGTATGTAAATGAGCTTTTTGCATATGGGATTGTGTTGAATCAATAATTAATAAAGGTTAATAAATGAACCTATTAATTTCTTCGAAGCTGGCCGTCGTGGATCTTCTAACATTTTTAAGTTTCATACTTTCGATATCTGAGGAATATTTTTTCCTATCGGACTACATACTGTATATTTTTTTCCAATTTGTATGTCCGATTTGTGTGAAAAACAATTAGGTAAAACATTGGAAAAACAACAAGACATAAATAAGTGAACGTTGAATAAAAAAAGGCCATTGAAAAAGAAAATGAGCATTGATAAAAATAAGTAAGACGGAAAAGGGTTACCGCCCCTATGTCGTGGAAATACCGGCAATTGTACCAAACGGTTCAAATGTACATTCATGATGCGTACGGCTAAGGAATGGAACTCTCTGCCGGAATAGATAGATAGATCATCGTCATCGTCAGCCCATTTAAGTCCCCACTGCTGGGGCACGGGCCTCCATCAATCACATGAGGTGTAATTGCCATACTCACCACGCTTGGCAGACGGGTTGGCGAGGGTTTTGATATAAATGCAGAGTTTTCCTTCTCTGGGTGCTGATGATCATGCCAGCAGCTTTACCTTAGTCGCCTTTTACGACACCTCGGTAAGAGTGAGGGTGGCCTATTCTACTCTGCCGGGGACCACACGGCTAGATATAGATAGGATAGATAGATATTCTTTATTGCACAAAAATAAAATACAAGCATGATACAACAACAGCAACAGACAGTACAATAAGGCGGTCTTATCGGAAGATGTGTTCCCTGAACGCTATGATCTGAACGTATTCAAGAAAAGAATGAATAGTCTGTTACTAAACAGACATGATCATTCCTCGGCCACATTATCACTTACCATCAGGTGGCATTGTGTCCAAATGTATTCTAATAAAAAATAATTAAAAAACTAAAGAAACATTAAAAAATACCTGAAACATCTTACATACAAAATAATGACCGGAAATAAGAAAAAATAACAAATCAAGATCTGAAAAACCTAATGGGCTTCCTTCTCTCCTCCACTCAGTAACACTTTTCGGAATTTCTTAGATTTTTTATGTATTTTTTTATGATACCAGACGAACAGACGGATCACCGGATGGTAAGCGATTGTCGCCGCTCATAGACACCCCCTTTTCCTCGGATTGGGCCCCCGGTACCCTCACTCTCGCAGCGAAACACAGCTGCTTCATGCCGATAAAATGGTAAAAATGTTATTTCCATTGTTCTACGTTGTATTTTATTTTCCAAAACTATTTCCAAATTCATGTCCAATCTACTAAGTAGGCAGACGTCTGCTCTTCATGAGGCAATGTAAACAGAAACATAAAACCAGCGGTGCTTTTAGTCGCACAAACATGAGCTTCGTCAGATTAATACAACACAAACATTGGCAGAGGAAAGGGAAACTTAGAGTGGTTTATGTAACATAGTCATTTTTGCAAAAAAAAATCTATACTAGAGGGGGTTGTCAGTGATGGGTGACATACGGAACCGAAACGTGGCCGCTTACAATGAGCCGCTTAAGAAGGCTCAGTCACCCAGAGAGCAATGGAAAGGGCTATGCTCGGAGTCTCCTTGCGTGATCGTATCATGAATGACGAGATCCGCAGGAGAACCAAGGTCAAAGACATAGCCCAAAGAATTGCAAGCCTCAAATGGCAATAGGCAGGGCACATAGCGAGGAGAACAGACGGCCATTGGAGCGGAAAGGTCCTCGAGTGGAGACCACGTACAGGAAGTCACAGCCGTGGCAGGCCCCCACAAGGTGGACCGACGATCTGGTGAAGGTCGCGGGAATCCATTGGATGCGGGCGGGACCGATCTGTGTGGAGAATATTGGGGGAGGCCTATGTCTAACAGTGGACGTTTATTGGCTGAAATGATGATGAAAATGATGACTAGAGGGGGCGTATACGGAACGAACATAATGTAGCAAAGGCTGAAGTGATAGTGGGCTGGCCAGCCGCTGGCCAGCCACGATGGCTGGTGATGGATGATGGATAACAAGTTGTTGGATGGATAAGTCTTGGAGTACTTGGAGTGGAAACCGTGGTGGATAGGCAAAGTAGCGGGCCGTAATCTCTGGCTGGGTACGATTCCCGCATTTGGCAAGCGTGGTGTTTACTCCTAATCACACCATAGTAGCGATGACTTGATTTCTATGATGGAGGCCTTTGCCCTGCAGTGGGATAGTTATAGGCTGATTAGATACTAGCCAAACGTATTACTCATCAGATATGGGTAAATGCCAGTTCCTTGGTTAAATTGTTCAAGACCGATAAGCAATAATTAACCATCGGTCCGTCGCCGTCCACTTCAGAATGAATGAATTCATACTTCATGAATGTAGCGTTTAGGGTTCTCTCTGAGTATCGCCATAGTAAGTCAGAGCATAGCACAAACCAAAATGAACACTCCCAAGCAAACGTTCAAATCGATACGAATAATAAATTACATAGTCCTCCCAACACATTTACCTAAGTATACCAAAAATAGGTACGCCTTGAGAAATCATACAATAAACTCGCATGTTTACTGGGTTATGACGTAACCAAGACGACAGTAACAGAATTTACCCGCGAAGAAAGACTGAATAGGTAAGCAAGGTCAGGGCTAATTGTACGTCATAAACGTTAAAAAAATGGAAACCAATCGCGTGTTCCTATCTTACTGGACTAATAGGAATGACAGACGTGTCAAGTTCGCTATGGGTGTTTACTCGTAATAGGTGTAGGTACTTCCAAAGTGTTTTCGGCCTGTCGTAAGATGCGACCAAAATGGGCCTTGGAGTATGTGAGCGTGCCCACTATTGAGAGACTCGATCGGCATACGACTCCGGGGAGGACGACGTTACTGGGTGTCCTGGTAGACCCTACAGCACCTATAAAGTAGCTAAGAGAGCCTTTGGGATGTATCTGGGCATGGGTCGCGTGACGCGAATGCGATACTTTTGTATTGAATTGCGTGGGGCACTGTCACCTCCGATCCGAGGATATAGTCAACTTGATCCTCCAGCATTGCGGCGGGATATAGCTTCCCCCAGCATTCTATCTATCAAGCGGAGTGATCTGAGGAACTGTTTGACCTACTCCCTGCAGCTGAATTCTTACATCGAACCACACGCAAACGATTGTCATTCCAATACCCCATCATCTTGATGGATTGTGGTCTAATACTGTGCGTTTCTCGCGGAACTTTCCACCACGTACCTCAGTTCTCAGTTCTGTGGAAAGGTTTGGCTGCAGGAGTATTTCCCGACGGCTAAGACTTAGGGACCTACAAGAGAAGATCGTATTCCGGGAACGCATTAGCGATCTCTCGGATTTCGGCGGTGTTCATGGGCGGCGTTGAATACTTTTCATCAGGCGACTCACTTGCATACTTTTCATCAGGCGACTCACTTGCTCGTTTGTCGCTTCGGTCGTAACGTCCGGTTCGCCCTAAGGCCCCATTCTCGGCTGTTGGGTTTTGGTAAGAGTTTAAGTCTAGTCATGGCCGTCATGTGACTAGGCGTCGGCCATGATGGTTTCCCCTGGGACAAGAATAAAAAGACGTATTGGAGTGAAGACAGGCATAGTGTAAAACACATTGCTACTCTTTGGACAGCTGAGCTTAGGATAATTGACAGTATCTGGACGTGGAAAGCCTGGTTTAGATAATAAACAAATGGACACAACATTTTGTTGCTCTCTTTTAGAAGCTTTGGACATGAAAGACATGTTGCCGAAAAAAAACTTTTAAGGTTCCGACTAAAGTTAGGTTCAGGTAAGTTCGTATAGGTAGCAATTTTTTTATAATAGATATACATGTAATCGCAATATTTACTAAATTGATAAATTCGTAGGTATTCGATATTATTCATCAAAATAGCATGTTATGATAACTTTTGGCCTATAGGGTATCTATCTGTTCTCATCAATGTGATAAGTTTCACCAAAACCAATGTTTTTCTACGGAGGTTTGGAATGTATATTAGCTATGTTATTATGATTAGATAGTAGGTAGCACGATTCATAACACTATATAGGTAAATAACTCTCTTGGAAGGTAGGAGAGTTCAGGCGTCTTCGGGATTTATTTGATTTTTTTTTACACGGGATGAAATTTTTAAGTGTGTTATTTACTTCAGAATAAATTGCAAAAGATTGCTATAAAAAAAATATCAACTATTGATTTAGCAGTCTCATCTTAACTGGTGGTCAAATATTTGTAATAATATTTCCACTGGATACTGTAAATATACCTACAATATTGATGAGACTATCGACAGCTCATGTCGAATCAAGCACTTACAAATTTCGTCGGCTTAATAACGCGTGCAGTGGTCTAATGGACAACATTTCATATTTTTAACATGTCCATATTGTTTTTTTTATATGAAAATAGACATAAAATGAACGGACCCATATTTTTTCTTTTTTCAAAATTTGTCCATTTTCATGCATAAAATAATTATTAAAATTCTTTATATTCTAAATAGACGTAAGCGCCAAATGACGTCATCGGACGGCTGAATACAGCGATATTCCTTTGCTTATCATTGTTTTAATAAAAAAAAGGTACTACTGTCAAAGGTAAATAATACTAGTGTCAACATTGTCAACGTCATTCATTCATTCAACGTTGACAAGTTGTCTTTTTTTTGACAGTTGCATGTCATGGGTTTGGCATTTCGTAAATTTATAACTATAATGTGCTAGGCAAAGAAATATTTTACATTCTGCCGTCCGATGACGTCATCTTACGTTTTTTAGTTTTTAATTTTTTTCTCAGTAAATAAGCAATATAAAAAATTAATAAATATATATTCGCGCAGCGGAAAAGTAAATAAAGAAATGGTATTTTTTGTTTCAGACCTTAGCAATTTTGAAATGTTGTCCATTGGTAGAACATTCAATCGGATTGTAAAATTCGAGTCCCGCCTGAACACGGGATGAAATTTTTAAGTGTGTTATTTACTTAAGAATAAATTGCAAAAGATTGCTGTAAAAATATCAACTATTTATAAAAACTTTTAAAGACACTTTAATTGACTTAATTGCAGATTTCTTTAATCAGGTTGAATCTGGTAGTCTGGTAATCTCACGTGATAGTCACTCACAACGGTCATGTGCCAGCATCATCCAGGCCTCTTAGGATCTTTGAAGGTACAGGTAAGAATGGACATTTCAAAATGGCTGATCTATAAAACAAAGAATACCAATTCTTTATATACTTTTCCGCTTCTCGAATATATATTTATTTATATTTTATATTGCTTATTTACTGAGAAAAAAAATTATAACTAAAAAACGTAAGATGACGTCATGGGACGGCAGAATGTAAAATATTTCTTTGCTTAGCACATTATAGTTTTAAATTTACGAAATGTCAAACCCATGACATGCAACTGTCAAAAAGACAACTTGTCAATGTTGAATGAATGAATGACGTTGACAATGTTGACACTAGTATTCTTTACCTTTGACAGTAGTACCTTTTTTTTATTAAAACAATGATAAGCAAAGGAATATCGCTGTATTCAGCCGTCCGATGACGTCATTTGGCGCTTACGTCTATTTAGAATATAAAGAATTTTAATAATTATTTTATGCATGAAAATGGACAAATTTTGAAAAAAGAAAAAATATGGGTCCGTTCATTTTATGTCTATTTTCATATAAAAAAAACAATATGGACATGTTAAAAATATGAAATGTTGTCCATTAGACCACTGCACGCGTTATTAAGCCGACGAAATTTGTAAGTGCTTGATTCGACATGAGCTGTCGATAGTCTCATCAATATTGTAGGTATATTTACAGTATCCAGTGGAAATATTATTACAAATATTTGACCACCAGTTAAGATGAGACTGCTAAATCAATAGTTGATATTTTTTTTATAGCAATCTTTTGCAATTTATTCTGAAGTAAATAACACACTTAAAAATTTCATCCCGTGTAAAAAAAAATCAAATAAATCCCGAAGACGCCTGAACTCTCCTACCTTCCAAGAGAGTTATTTACCTATATAGTGTTATGAATCGTGCTACCTACTATCTAATCATAATAACATAGCTAATATACATTCCAAACCTCCGTAGAAAAACATTGGTTTTGGTGAAACTTATCACATTGATGAGAACAGATAGATACCCTATAGGCAATAGCAATGATAAGCAAAGGAATATCGCTGTATTAACCCAGATAATACTGAAACATTTTATAGTGTTCGTTCGGAATGATTTTTAGATATGGCACATAAAAAGTGTCAAATAACATGGGAAAAATGTGGAAAAAAAAAATCCACTAGTGAAAATTCAGGAAATGGGTGTCGGTTATAAACGACAGTAGCGAAATACACTACTATCGGGTAGGTTACGTCCATGGAAAAAATAAAACTTTTATTTTTTTTATTAAAAGCAAAGGAATATCGCTGTATTAAGCCGTCCGATGACGTCATTTGGCGCTTACGTCTATTTAGAATGTAAAGAATTTCAATAATTATTTTATGTATGAAAATGGCAAAATTTTGAAAAAAGAAAAAAAAGGGTCTGTTTATTTTATGTATATTTTCATATAAAAAAACAACATGGACATGTTAAAAATATGAAATGTTGTCCATTGGTCTCGCTTCAACTACTAGGTCTCAAAGTAACGGAGTTTTTTGTCGGTGTTTTCTCAGCAGAAATTGACAGAACGAACCAGCACGCCAGGTGGAGTATGATGGCTGGAGCTGGATGCGAGTAGCCAAAGGTCGATCGGAATGGCGAAAATTTGGAGAGCCTATGTCCAGCTGTGGACTGAAACAATCTGATGATTAATTGAGAGTGTACGAGACAAATAGTTACTAGATCTGGTAATTTATAAACATCGATTTATCAAAAAAATGCAAACGTTTTGTAAAAGACCATTTCCTTATATCCGTTTCCGGGACTATTAGAAACGATCCAACGAATTGAAAGAAACCCCATTCATTAAACGAAACATAACAATTCTTAGGACTGGGAGATATAAGTTCTCGGAATCGGAAGACATTTTATGTAGTGATTGTTTAAAAACTTTAGCGACATGATGGCTACAGTTGGGCACGTTTCACGAAATAATCACGATTTTGGACGAATAAGTTATAACTTAATTTAATATGTTAATAAATTTGCAGATATTGGTATACACTTTTTGTCACTACCTATGTTTAAACGTGAATTAAGACTAAAATCACAGCAAATTAATTATAAAAAAATATGTACAAGCTGTGCGGATAAAGAATGGGATCAGAAATGTCGGCGAATCTATTCACTTCTCGCTCGCACACTATTAACGTCTATACTCTCACCCCACGAGTGCGAGTATAGACGCAAATAGTGTGCGAGCGAGAAGTGAATGGATGCGCCGCCATTTCTGATCCCATTCTTTATCCGTACAGGTTATATTTATTGTGAAAGTGATGGTTACCTTTAAGAGATTGTGCGTTATGTACTAGCTAATATGTATTATGTATTTTTAGGATACTTTTGATGTAACAATCGCTGGTGATCTAAATAAATAAATAAAAAATAAATAAACTTAAGCAATTAAATATGATGATAATGAGATGAAGTGATTTCAAAAATTAGCTCTATTAGGTTTTTTCATGTGATAGATGGCAGACGAGCACACGGATCACCTGATGGTAAGCGATTACCGCCGCCCATGGACACCCGCAACACCAGTGGAGTAACAAGTGCGCTGCCAACCTTTAAGCCCCCCTTTCCCCCGGATTGGACCTCCGGTACCCTCACTCACGCCGCAAAACACAGCGCATGCACTGCATCACGTCGCCGGTTTTCTGTGAGGACGTGGTATTACTCCGGTCGAGCCGGCCCATTCATGCCGGATCGTGGCTCCCCCACTGTTAAAACTTGTATACTTGCAATGTGTGACTACTTCTTGCAATGTGTGGCCGTGTGGTACCCGGCAGAGTAGAATAGGCCACCCTCACTCTTACCGAGGTGTCTTAAAAGGCGACTAAGGTAAAGCTGCTGGCATGATCATCAGCACCCAGAGAAGGAAAACTCTGCATTTATATCAAAACCCTCGCCAACCCGTCTGCCAAGCGTGGTGAGTATGGCAATTACCCCTCACGTGATTGAGGGAGGCCCGTGCCCCAGCAGTGGGGACTTAAATGGGCTGATGATGATGATGATGATGAATGTGTGACTGTCCGTCCGTACCTACACTTAACACAAAGTTGAGGTTGTACAAGCGTTTTAAACAATGTTGTCGCCGGCAGATAAACCGACTCGTGCGCACACTCGAAAACAAATAGTTACATGTAGGTACAATAACCTCAAGTTCGCTTTTAGTCATTATTCCAACAAGACATTTCTGTTTACTAACTTCACAGTGTGATAATTTCTACCATTAGTTCAGCGGTAAGCGAAACAGCGTGAGAAAACCTGGCCGTTTCGGATAGCTTCTCAAATATTTACGAACAATATTGAAGACATCGATTCTGAATAGGCAACCACGATTTATGCGCAATAATGTTATGGTAGTCGCCGAAAACCAGCGTCGGGGTTGGTCTCTTGGATCAGCACCGACTAATGCTGAGCGGCCGCCTGTTTGGCGCATACAGGGATAATGTTGTCCTACTTTTCGTTAATGATTTATGTCTAGGTTATGTTTCTAATTAAGTTTCCTTGTTTTGTATTGTGCCAAATAAAGTTTCATTCAATCATTCATTCATTCATTCATTTAGTTCGTCTGGTTTCCCTGTTTGCTTTGTGAAGGTCAGACAGCAGACGCTTTATTATAATTATATATACCAGACTAACCAAATCCTGAATCATGGTCCAAGCATTCCTCAGCGCCCGAAGTGTGGTCTTTAGACGCAACTTGCAGATGAGAAATTTTCCGTTTACAAACTTCACAGCTATGAAGATAAAAATAACCGGTATTTCGGGTAGTGACGCTAAAAATAAGCTCACCATTTCTTCCAGGACCGACGTCCGCTCACTTTGGCACAACACACGACACTGAGGTTTGAGATAAGTACGTAAGTACTACATCGATAAAAACTTTGCGATTCGCACTTGCAATCTCACTTAAGTCCATATGGACTGTGGTAATAAGAAGCATAAACAAGTACAGGAATACCAGTTTCGTTCGAAGCGAGAAAAGAAACTGTTGCAGCGAAAGTTTGATACTTCGAGTTATTTCAAAAATTGGGATGTCAACAAGTAGGTACTGTGTAATGTACGGAAGTGTACTTATCTACCCTCAACTCAGTAGCAAATCTACTCACCTACTTATTTTTTCATACAAACAAGCTCATGTCACGTTTTCATAAATTAAACAGTAAAGCGCTTTATTACTATAATGTATCAATACGGGGATTAACACGATATTTATTATGTCAAGCAGCCGAAACGTCGAGCCAAATATGTGAGTACACAATGTTGTTTCACATAATAAATATCGTGTTAATCCCCGTATTGATACATTATAGTTATAATGCAACGCGAAAATCTACTAGTGGCTCACCCTCACTTCGTTTCGGCACGTTAGTTTCTAATCATACCAATAGATGGCGCTAGGGGTCGATTACATCGCGTAAGTGTTTCGCTTTTTCGGTTTACCTAAAGCGTTGACGTGGTCTTCAAAATTTTGCTTTTTTATAAATAGTATAGACATAGATTTTGAACGTAACATGAGTCAACATGATCCTATGATATTAGTATTTTACCAAACATTGACACTTCCCGATTTGTCCAAGAAATATACTAACCCGAAAACGGAACGCAGAACCACAGATTTAACGCAGAACCTTTCGTGTTGCAATTAATTTTATAGTCCCTATTTTAGGCATTATTATCCTGTGCCCTAATATGTAAATTGGTTCCGTCAAATAATTTTAGTTGCTTTATTGACCAATAAGAAACGCGAGTGTATAGCTTAGCTTGACTATGATTGGACAGTAAAATTTTGTTAGCCATTGTGTTCAGTTACCGGAATTTTAATTTGAATAGCCCATACTTAGGACCGAGTTCACCAACATTTTCAAACAACGGTATTCACGCTTTAACCATGCAAGCACCAATAGCAAGCACGGTTAAAGTGTGATTATCGTTGTTATATAGTTGGTAAACTCGGCCCTTAGTATGGGTTGGTATTATTTCCCGACATGAAGATTGTTTGTCAATTAAACTTTATAGATTGACATCCTTTACCTAATTGGAAAAACAGGAGAATAACTAAACAAGAAAACGGCCTGTTTGGATTAGTGGTAGAGAACGCAACACTTGGACCGAAGTCAACGGCCATTGGTCTAAGAGTTGCGGGTTCGATCCCTGCACAGTCCAAGCATTAGTGTGCATAAACATGTCTGTTTGTATTGGTCTGGGTGTTTTCTATGTATTATAAGTATGTATTTACAAAAGAAAAGTATTAGATGAATATATTTTTAATCCCGCTGTTGATTCTGATATCCGTAACACAGGTACTTGAGCTACCTATCTCGAAGTCAGATCAATGTATGCGCTATGATACTCAAAATCAACAGTTTTGACTCGTAGGTCTTTTGGTGTTGATGCTTTAACTGTCGATATTATGACAATTAAAACATCAACACCAAAAGACTTACTATTCAAAATCTCAACACTTCGGTATTTTAGCAGCTCTGTAAGTCAACAGTTCACAAGATCAAAGTTTGAAATGTCAACATGGAAAATTTATTCTTTAGTAAATAGCGCACTTCTGTTCAGGCGGGAATCGAACCCACATCTTTGACGACTCGTTTGGAACAGTGGTAGTGCACGCTGACTCTGGTGCAAGGGTTGCGGGTTCGATCCACGCACAATACAAACATTTGTGTGCATGAACATATCTGTTTGAATTGGTCTGGGTGTTACCTATGCATTATGTTCGGTGTCTGGGTGTAATATATGTATTTAAGTATATGTTTGTGTTCCTCTGTTGTCTGATATCTGTAACACAAGTGCTTAAGCTTCTTAGTACGGAATCAGGTCAACGTATGAGATGTTGTGAGAATTATTATAAGTATTTACAAAAGAAAAGAATTATATGTTTATATTTGTATGTAATCAACAGATTGTTCGTGGGAATTCATTGGATGTGGGCGGCACAGGACCGATCTGTGTGGAGGACATTGGGGGAGGCCTATGTCCAGCAGTGGACGTCTATTGGTTTTTTTAAAAGTTATTATTGATAAAAACGTCAAGTAAAAAAGGGTCATTTTCATTTTCATCACAAATACAATAATTGGTCCTTGGCTTGTCCGTCGTTTGGTTGTCCGTCTGATCGTCGGCCACCGACCACATTAAAAAATATGAGAAAATTGTGATAACTTTTTAGATTATAAGTAAGTGTTATAACAAAGAAGACATATTTTTTGACGACCCGTTTGGAACAGTGGTAGTGAACGCTGCCTTTGGTCCAAGGGTTGCGGGTTCGATCCCCGCACAGTACAAACATTTGTGTGCATGAAAATGTCTATTTGTATTGGTCTGGGTGTTTGTATGTATTATAAGTACCTATGTATTTACAAAAGAAAAGTATTATACGTATATATTTGTAATTCCACTGTTGATTCTGATATCCGTAACACAGGTGCTTGAGCTACCTATTTCGGAGTCAGATCGATGTATGTGATGTTGTGAAATATTTAATTATTTATTAAAATACATAAGGTTTATTTTTTCAATATTTATGTATGGAGCCCAAACTGCTGAAACATGGAATCAATGGTATTTCCATGTCTAGGTTGGTTTAGCAACCAATAGCAATAAACCATCGCTCGCCTTTCATCTGTTAATCGATAGTGAACTGGGTATAACTTTAAGTGGTGAAGATAAGATAGAATGAAAAAAGTATTTTTATAGGTATCTGTACACACGACGTCGAGTTACCCTTGTTGACCTTTGGACCGTCCTTATGTCTGGGGCACAAGTGCTATTTGTCCACTACTGGAAGGTAACTTGATCTGACGCTGACTGTACAAGGGTCGTTCTTCTTTTTTATCGACAATGAGCCAAACTTACACATCAACATTTAACTTTTATATAACAGACTACAATTGATAAATAATATATCCTAAATATTCGTTAATGTACTTTTTTTGCAGATGGACTATTACATGATCTAAAATTTAATTGATAAAGAATACTTTTTGATTAAAATGGACACCTCCGTCACGTCCCCCGAAATTAGTGCCATTTACACCTCTGTCACGCTTTATATATTTTTTTACATTGTTAAATCATGCTGAAGTACCTACGAGGTGATAAAACAATGTCATTATTTCATGTTAAATTAAGAATATCTTGATGGTGTAACGTATATTTTTTTATATAATTAATTACTTGATAAGTCACTGAGGACGGGCTTATTGTCGTAAAAAAAGAAGAACGACCCACAAACAAAAACTGTGACATAATAATACTGTATTCTTTGGTGTCGCTGAAAAAAATATTAGGTACTTTTTTATGTGATAGGTGGCAGACGAGCAGACGGCTCACCTGATTGTAAATGATTACCGCCGCCCATAGACATCTGCAACACATCACTGATGCGTTGCCGGCTCTTAAGGTGACGGGAAGGGCACACTAGCGACGATAATCGATTTAAATTTTTAGCTACTAAACCGAATCTATTTTAAACAATTTCGGGGTTACAACCTCTCGGCAAACACTTAAACTATTTATTAAATAACCATGCACAAATTTTGGGTCCAACGCGTACGCGAAAAATTGATTCACGCCAAAAGCGTACACTTTTGGCGTGAACCAATTTTTATCGTACAAAAACTGACCCAACATTTGTCTCCCAATCGATTGGCGTTGCTAGTGTGCCTTACTGGAGGAATCAGCTGTTTTCTTGAAGATCACCATATCTGTTCGGAAACACCAATTGAGGAAATTGACAGATTGTAGTAACCCCACGTGGGGTTCCAGCGAACTTACGTGTGGCTGTGTGTCCATCGATAAAGCCATCATTAGTTTTAATTCCCGGCCCGACAAAACATGTCATAACATTTCTTAAAGATAATCTTATCTAAAGTGGACCTGCAAATATTGTGAGAAGTGGGTTAACGTTTGGCTGCCGCTATTAGGTAGGGTTACCACCCTGTAGATAGATAGATAGATAGATAGATACACTTTATTGCACAAAATTTACAGATCTTAGCCTAAGTTATTATACTAAAACAATGTAGGCGGTCTTATCGCTAATAGCGATCTCTTCCAGACAACCTCAGGGTAGAGGAAAAGTATAGCGAATTAAGAAAAGGGGTAAGGCAGTGCAAGTCAGAAAAAGAGAGAAAAAAAAAAAAGACATTGTATAAATACGAGTATGGTATATACATACATACATTATATTAAATAAATACTGTACTGTGCCTATACGTCTCAGGGAAATAAATAAGGGCTTTATTCATCAATCAATCAATCAGCGTATCGCCGTCCACTGCTGAACCTAGGCCTCCCCCAAAGAGCGCCAACCAACCCGTTCCTGCGCAGTCTGCATCCAACCCACACCAGCAATCTTTGTCAATTCGTCAGTCCATAGCGCCGCAGGGCTTCCAACACTGCGTTTCCGTGGCGACCACTCCACTCCAGTACGTGTCGACTCCATCCTTCATCAGTACGTCTAGAGACATGACCGGCCCATCTCCACTTGAGCATGCTGATCCTGCGTTCAATTTCTATGACTTTAGTTCTCTGACGAATAACTACGTCACGAATTTTATACGCCATAGAAACTCCGAGCATAGCACGCTCCATCGCCCGCTGAGCTACCATATACTTGTGGATCAGCTTCATTTATAGAGCAGATGTGAATTTTTTTCTTTCTAACAAAAACACACAAAACTTTTGAAAATAGAATGAAAACTGCTTTAAATAACACCGTATTAGTTAACAAAGATTTAAAAATCATTCTTGAATAAGACTCTTAATAATGTATGACCTCAAGACACGCACCAGGAAATTACAACAAACAATACACAAAAAGTAGGGGACAGACATACATAAAAAATAATATGGTAAATGGAAGAACAAACCGAAAAATCCCGTTTTTACCTCAAGTTTTGCCAAAAATATTGGATATCCCAGAATTTACTACATTTTGTTGCGACTCCAACTTGTCTATGCCATCGTCATCATAAGAGGAGGTAATGCTAAGATGAAATGAGGAGTTCTTATCTGTTAGGGGCCATTTACATGGGGCACGTCGACCCTAAGGGATCTTTTGTACCTCCCCTATCTTTTGCGCTCTTACTCACGAGAGATTCGTTTCATCAGGGTCACGATGTCTTTCGGATTGAAGTGCCTGTAGTCTCCTGGTTTAGGATAAGCGTTACCTAGAAGACACATTCTGCCTCTGGCTAGCTCGCATTCACATAAAAGATGTTCTATGGTTTCCGTCTCCTCCTTGCATGCTCTGCAGTCGCTGTTCGATGTCATGTTCATCTTCATCAGCATTTTGTTCGGTGCATAATGCCCTGTTTACGCTCCTATGAGCATCCTTGTCTGTTGTCTATTGCCTCCGAGAAGATATTTTTTCCATATATTTGTATTGTCTCCTATGAAGGCCGTTGAATGTTTCATTCCTAGTATTTTCTTAGTATTAAATGAGGAGTTACTAACAGGCCTTTATAAAAATGCTTTAAAGTTGAACCCAAGCATTGACGGATCAGCTGATAGTATAATGGAACTCGAAAACAGTGAAAAAACGTCACAGAGTGTGAAAGAGATACAACCGAACCAGACGCTCCTTTAATGCATCTCTATACGGGTGCGATTGAGGAAGAACGTCACACAGGACCCAGAACGTCACTCAGTTCTAACGGCTACGCGTGGATTTTCAAGAATAGTTTTTATGACAGGGTTCAGTCTTGTTGGGATGCACGTCTACGAAAAGAATACGCTTTTTTTCTTGAATTTTGATTTCCATTGCCAACCCTGAATTATGACACAAGCGGCATTTGTTTTTGCGCTTAGGTGTGTCATAGTATACACAGCACAGTTCATACCGAGACTTGAGCAATAACTGTAGATGTAATAGATTACGAACACACTCGTAAGCGATTACGAGAAACCGACACATTAATGAAACTGAGACCATTGGATCATACATTCTTAATGCCCTTCGAAGCACGGATTCATTATTCTTTTGGATAATCATGATTCAAGCTTGCAATATCCTCTTACACAAAGTGAAGTGGATGTCTCTGTAAGATACGAACCTGGTGGGTTATTATAAAGAATATACCTGTCGCATCCAAACAAAGGAGAGACACAGCGGGTGTGAAAGAGAGGGCAACTCCGATTCGGTCGTAGCGTGTGCTTTAAATTGGACCCTCTGCGACTACCGTGTTTAAGAAACTACGTACAAAAGCCCTTGTAGAAACAAGGCCCTAGTAGAAACGAGGCCCCATTAGAAACGAGGCCCTTGTAGGAACGAAGCCCCAGTAGGATCTAGGCCCTTGTAGAAACGAGGCTCTTGAAAGATCGAAGCCCATGTAGAAACTAGGCCCCTGTAGGAACGAGGCCTTTGTAGGATCGAGGCGCTTGTAGGAACGAGGCCCTAGTAGGAACGAGGCCCTTGTAGGAACGAGGCTCTTGTAGGATCGAGGCCCTTGTAGGATCGAGGCCCTTGTAGGAACGAGGCCCCAGTAGAAACGAGGCTATAGTATTACTTTAAGCTTCAGACAAATACCTTAAGTTCATCTTTGGTAAAACTGATGTTCACGACTTCAAGTAGCTGGTAACTCAATTCATTACTTATCCAAACGCCCATCAATCATCAGCGCTATCCACTCAAAGGTGGAGTGGTTCGATGACGTATCCACCACCGGCCACTTCTACCCGTCAGCTGTGAAATTGTTTAATCTCTAGTAGGGTGCCCATGACATAGATACGACTGGGATATTTGGGACTTTAACATGATATCCCACGACATCACAATAGGACGACCTAATTCCCAAAGCAAGTAGCTTAACTTTGTGAACTCGGTATGTGAATCGACCCGAAAGTACAGTTAATACCAAACACATACTATAGGTACATAAATAATATACAGTACTTGTTTGACTATCCTAAAACTATTCGAACATTATACCGCTGGAGAAATCATTTTTTTCCTAAAGAATAAAGGGTTTAAATCATAAAAAAACACTTCTTTACAAAATATGTAACCAGTTGTTACAAAATTGCATTACAAAAAAAATATATCGGACTTTTGTCGAACTATTAAAAAAATATATGTTTTTATGCAATACCTGATTGAATGGGTTGAGTTATCTGGGTATCTTCTTTACCCGATTCTCAACTTTATCGTATGTGGAAATTCTACAGATTGCAAACCCAACGTGTGGATATCCGTGTAAAATATGATAACAGGAATATCCCATTCCACAAAACCACATGGAATCTCTATCCAATGCCATGGCGTCTGACTAGCTACAATATTAAACTGTCAGTCAAATTCCATCCTTATCTCCAGGAGATAAGTGCTAGAAGCTGCACCTAGGTCCCCCCACGCGAAATAAAATAGGCCGGCGACGTGCTAAATAGGCCATTGGATGACTAAGATGAGAACTACATACATACCTAACAGGATTTGAACTCTGTAGTGCACCCGACATATTCTGTGTGTAGTGGCAGCGGGTTTGCCTTAGAACCGACTACTGCTGAAGTATAAACCAGTTCTGGAGAGGGGACGGTCTCCTTTCCAGATTCTTTTTAATGATTCACATTTTTGCGAAATGTCATAAAATCCCATGCCAGTTACTCAAATAGTGATGAGCGTCAAACCCATTGTTATCGATACCACATCGATGCGAAAAAAAACGATTGATCTTAATTTTGTATTTGGAACTTTAGTCTGGTAATTGAAGGAAACCATCAAGAAATGGGACGTTGCCGGCGCATGTATTTCCTACAATATGGAATCCTTCAAACGAAGCGTGAAGAAGCATCTCGCGGGCCAGTATGGCAAGTCCCAACGGAGGTGATGCCTAAAATCGCTTCCGTTGTAATTGCAACGTGGGCTCTTCTCTTGCTTCCCATCAGACTCATCATCATCATCAGCAACCCACGCTCGTCCACTGCTGGACATAGGTCTCCTCTAATGCACGCCACTGCTCCCGATTTTCGGCCACTCTCATCCAGCCCACACCAGCCAACCTTTGAATGTCATCATCCCATCGTGTCACAGGGCGTCCTACACTACGCTTACCGAGTCGCGGTCTCCACTCAAGGACTTTACGGCTCCAACGGCTGTCAGTTCTGCGGCTAATATGACCAGCCCACTGCCACTCCAGTTTGCTAATTCGGTGGGCTATGTCGGTGACTCTGGTTCTCTGTCGGATTACATCATTTCTGATGCGGTCCTTCAGAGATACTCCGAGCATAGCCCTTTCCATAGCTCTTTGAGCGACTTTGAACCGGTGGACTAGTCCAGCTGTGAGTGTCCACGTCTCGGCACCGTAAGTCATGACCGGAAGGACGCACTGGTCGAAGACGTTCGACTTAAGACTTTGAGGGATGGTTGACGAGAAGACTTGACGAAGTTTACCAAATGCTGCCCAGCCTAGCTGAATTCTTCTATTGGCTTCTCTCTCGAAGTTGTTTCTGCCTAATTGGAGCCCATCAGACTGAGAAGAGCCAATAAACTGTGTTACTATAAAAAAGGTGTCATGACGATGTTTTCTCTCACCGCCGAGATATAATGGTAATTGATTTTGGGAAATCCATCTGTGCGTGCTCTAATTAGAACCTAAATCTCGTTTGGAAATATAAAATGGTTGAAGGCAATTTGATTTAAATACATAAACCCTTTTTCACATGACACAAATAATAAATTATACGTTACAATGTCATAGGTATAGGCGAACGCATCCTAAGTCTATAAGACAAACAGTTTATAATTTCCACAAAATCCTGTCATCATATGCCTCATCGATTGTATATTTGCCATAAAAAAATATTATTTTATGTATTTTAAATTTAGGCTTGGTGAATTAGGTACCTAATAAAAAAAGCTTTTCCGTATTCGAATTTCGCATGTTCGACAAAGTCGCATGTTTATCACATGAGCTTACGAACGATGATCGATTTATCGATATATCATATCGATGTGGAGTCACCCTTACATGATACCGTATTTAACTTCAAGTAACAAAGTTATTTTAACCGTCAGTTTAACGAAACGCGTAACCAAGGTCTAAGTTTAACGCTTGCATAAATCATCGTTTACGACCCTTTGTATGAAGGGGGAGAGTCCCCCATGTCCGTCAATGCGAGAATAGATCGGCCTCTTCATGGGAAACCACAGTTTATAATTACATCAGTAACTTTATCAATAACATACATCACGAGCGTTACGCTTCAGCATGAATGGGCTGTTTCAAATCATTCCAGGGCCTCACCGTGCGCCTGCGCCGTGTTTGTCCGAGCGTGTGAGGGCACCTAACGAAGGCCCAATCCGGGGGAAGAGTGTTTAAAGATTTAAAGCGCAATGCGTTACCGGCAATTTAGAAAGGATATCGCCTGCAGTATTTCCGGACAGATACCTGCAAACCTTCAAGAAAAGAGCGTATTCCTTTTTAAAAGTTCGGCATCGCACTTGTGACTACTCTGGTGTTGCAGGTGTTCATGGGTGGCGGTAATGGCTTACCATCAGGTGATCCCTCTGCTTGTCTGCCCCCTATCCCATAAAAAAACACTCGCCTGTTGAAGATTCCTAAGTCATATATATTATGTAGCCGCCAGGAAATATTTATCTCATATTATTAATTAAACTGTATTTTTGGAAAGTCACTTTAACGCCCGCACTCAGAGACGTCATTTAAGCTAATGTTCATTAACTTTAGTATCGGTAGTCTTTATGCGTATCAAAATAAGTGCCAATATTTTTTCTTAAGTAGCTAACTAAGTTAATCAACGACTCTGGAGTGTGGCAGTTAGAGACGTTACTCAGCCAAGCAATACCTAACTCTTTCTAAAGTTGTCAATTGCTATTTTTTCATAATTCCAATAGCATGCTTTTTCATAGAATAGAATTATACGTGCTGTTGCTATGCTAATATGATTTTCATGCCAATATGAATTATCGTGCTTGTACATTGTAATATCTGTGCTGGTACGAATTACTGGAATTGAGCACTCCAGTAAAAGGCCAGTCAGTGAACAATAATTGTGTATCACAGGGTGTCTTTATTTGAATCTATTAATTTTAACTTTACGTAGGATGCAGGCATTAACAAATTTAAGAAGGTAAGGAGTTTCTACAGTGCTTATATGAATTATTGTGCTATCACAATTTCGCGCGCTATTGATGATTTTAGCAATCACGAAAATTAGCAACTTCAAATTTTTTTTTGTATTCATGAAATAGCTGCTAATTATTCCATTTCTGCCCCTTGAAGAACATGATATTCTGCATGACAAAATATACTATAACCGGTTAGTGACACTTGAGTTCCCAGTCTAATGGCCATTAAAGAAAGTCAACTGACATGTTTGTGTCTTGTTCATTTTAATCAAAGCATTTCCTTTAAGATTATAACCGGAATTTGTTTGAGAATAGAATAAGAATAGAATAACTTTATTGCTATAAATGTGGTTACAAAAGATGGAACACAGTACAATTACGCACATTTAACCAAAACATTTGGCACACAATATTCAATTTGAGAGAGGCTATTAATGTATTATTATTAAACATATAAAATAAATTAAATTAGACTTTGAGCATAAAAATACATAACAATTAATTAAATTTGTAATTCATAAATTCATCAATACTGTAAAAACATTTATCACATAATAACTTATATAGAATAAATTTGAATTTATTTATAGGGAAATCTTTAGGTATGTCCGGCAATTTGTTGAAGATTCTCACGCACATGTAGAAAACATTTTTTTGAAAGAGAGTTGTAAACGACTTTGGTATTACCAATCGATTTGGATATCTAGTCGCAAATTTACAAGTCTCATTCTTCTTTTGAAAATTTTGTAAGTTAGTTTTCGCGAACACACAGATTTAATAACTTTTTGACACTTTATAAAAGTCAAGCTTTGTGGTACATACAAATTCTCATAATTTTTTTTTATGAACTATAGGCCAACGATTGACCACATTACCACCTGATCGAAAGTGACGATGAGGTCAAGTATGCGAGCGTTTGTCTAGTAGATGCCTGTTTACTATTCCCTTAAATATGTCCAATAGTGGTCCAGAAAAACAGACCTTGGCAAGGAGTTCCATTCCTTAGCTGTCCGCATTATAAACGTGGAAACGACTCGCTTCGTGTGGATAAGGGGTAAGCCTGCAGCGTATGGATGAAATCCCTCGCCGCGCATTGTCAAATTATGCATAAACTCCGCACACTTCCCGATATGAATCCGGTAGAAGACCGAGAGGCTTGCCGCGCGTTTGCGGTTGTCGAGACTCGATAGGCCAGCCTCTGAGAGTATCATCACCGATGAGTCTCTTCGCGCGGAGCTCTGTTGAGTCCAAAGCATTTAACTAATACCACACATATTCATCCCAAAACTGACAACCGACTCTAAACAGGAGTAAACCTGGACTCGGTGAAGACTTAAGAGCTGAGACTGAGACTAAAGTACCTGACCTAACGATTGCCTAGTGGTTTTTGCTGTGGACTCAATGTATCGTCCGAAATTGAGAATGGCGGACAGATCCAAGCCTAGCAGCAGATCTAGGTGGTCCATGGCCAGTTGTTACTGAAACATTTCGGGAGGAGGAGTCACGTCCGTTTTTGCCATTCTGTTATGGAACTCTACAAAACCCCTATAAGACAACTTTTTAGTTATCCATAAATTATCCCAATGGTCAGTATTCCATTGTCTCAATTGAGTGCCCGCATTTAAAAAAAACTTTAAAAGGGAACTCTCTATTAGGCGATGAGTGGCGAAGGCAGTAGGCACGCTATAGATTTTATTATGGGAAACAATGGGAGTTTCTAATGTGTTTTTAATAGCGGGAGCCATGGACGAAAGTAATATTCTATCAAAGACAAAGTTAAGATTGGACTAAAATTACAAAGAGAAAGGATTGGTAACTAAAAAAAATATTATTATAATAATAATAATATTCTCCAATCGATTACGGATACGGATAATGATCAAGTGTGTGCGCAAAGACAAATGCACTTTCTATTCCCTTACCCTCATATTCCGATGGGACACCAGGTGACACGACATCGGGCGCGAGACCAACGGCTTAACGTGCTTTCCGAGGTACAAGACCGCCAACTTCCAGACTCCGGGCTGACACTAACAACTTCTTACTGAAAACTTGGGTAAAAATTTTTGGCCCGACCCAGGTATCGAACTCGGGACCTCTTGCGCAGTCATCACTTAAAAGTCCGACCCACTAACTACTGCACCATCGAGGCACAAAGCGTCACGTGGAGCTACCCTTGTAGGACTTTGGACTGTCCTTTCTCGTATTTCTGAGACACAAATGCTATTTTTGCACTGGTAACTCGACCTGACGCCATCTGTACTGAACTGTTATTTATTCACTTTGAATAATTAATCAGTCAGCAGGGTGAATATTTTCTGGTGTTTCCGTAATACTTATGAGAAATATACATCGGTAATATCTTCTTTAGAAAACATCACATCATCGTCATCGTCATCGTCAGCCCATTTAAGTCCCCACTGCTGGGGCACGAGCCTCCCTCAATCACATGAGAGGTAATTGCCATACTCACCACGCTTGGCAGACGGGTTGGCGAGGGTTTTGATATAAATGCAGAGTTTTCCTTCTCTGGGTGCTGATGATCATGCCAGCAGCTTTACCTTAGTCGCCTTTTACGACACCTCGGTAAGAGTGAGGGTGGCCTATTCTACTCTGCCGGGGCCCACACAGCAAACATCACATATGTAGATGGAAACATGCGATGGGAGCTCAGTGGACAATTCTATAAGGGAGGTGGTACGTTCAAATCCGAGCATGCACCTTATGAATCTTTCAAATCTATGTATCAAAATCTATATACGCAGGTGTAGATTTTGATACATTGTCAAACTATGCAGAAACTCCGCACACTTCCCGAAATGAATCCGGTAGAAGACCGAGAGGTTTGCCGCACGTTTGCGGTTGTCTAGGCTCGATAGGCCAGCCTCTGAGAGTACGTTATCAACACCGATGAGTCTCTTCGCGCGGAGCTCTGTTGAGGCCAAAGCATTTAACTAATACCACACAGGTTCATCCCAAAACTGACATCAGACACTCACTCACTCACTTTGCCAGGTAGGTGGTATGGTAGGTTCAAATCTGAGCATGCACCTTATGAATCTTTCACATCTATGTATCAAAATCTATATCCTGCGTTTTACTAATCATATCATAATAATCTACCATTCGGCAGAGGTGAGGGATAACATTGTGAGGAAACCTGTAGGTTTCGGATAGTTTTTCAAAATTGTGGATAACCACAATAACTATAATGTATCAATACGGGGATTATCATCATCATCATCAGCCCATTTAAGTCCCCACTGTTGGGGCACGGGCCTCCCTCAATCACATGAGGGGTAATTGCCATACTCACCACGCTTGGCAGACGGGTTGGCGAGGGTTTTGATATAAATGCAGAGTTTTCCTTCTCTGGGTGCTGATGATCATGCCAGCAGCTTTATACCTTAGTCGCCTTTTACAACACCTCGGTAAGAGTGAGGGTGGCCTATTCTACTCTGCCGGGGACCACACTGCCGGGGACCATACGGGGATTAACACGATATTTATTATGTGAAACAACATTGTGTACTCACATATTTGGCTCGACGTTTCGGCTACGTTACAGCAGCCGTGGTCACGAGCGGACTCCACAATAGTTGAGATTACGGTGTAACCGTGATCCAGGGTTGCGTGCGAAGGTAGACGGCCAGCCCCTTCATTGTAATTACCAGACGGCCCGAATCCTGGATCATGGTCCAAGTGTACCCCGGGCTCTGACAGAGAAAACGTGACACTTTTGAACGCAACTGGAAATTACACGCTGAGAGGTAAGTTGAGACAGAACGTTTACTATCTGATAATCATCATCTTAGCGTCTTGTCCCGGATCCGTCCCAAGCTGTCGCTCCAGAGCCCGGGGACCGCTTTCCTGCTTCTACTCCTCCACTTCGCACGTTCTTGTGCATCCATTGTGGTCAATTTATCAACAGACATTTGTTATCTATCGAATTGAAAAAGTTGGGGCGGAAAGGTCCTCGAGTGGAGGGCACGTACAGGAAGTCGCAATCGTGGCAGGCCCCCCATAAGGTGGAGCGACGATCTGTGTAGAAAACATTGGGGGATGCCTATGTCCAGCAGTGGACGTCTATTGGCTGAAATAATGATGATGATGGATTGAAAAAATAGGTCAGTCAGTGAACATTTTTTTTATGTGGTAGGTGGCAGACGAGCAGATAGATCAGCTGATGGTAAGCGATTGCCGCCCCCCATGGACACCCGCGACACTAGTGGAGTCACAAATACGCTGCCAACCTTTAAGCCCCTTTCCCCCGGATTGGGCCTCCGGTACCCTCACTCACGCAGCGAAACAGCGCAATGCTGTTTCACGCCGGTTTTCTGTAAGGCCGTGGAATCACTCCGGTCGAGCCGGCCCATTCATGCCGAAGCGTGGCTCTCCCATGGTCACATGAGTTTCACACATAAGAAACTCCTATAATTTCTTTCACTCGCATTCTTTTCAAAATAACTTGCGTGCTATTATATTTTATGCCATATTATATCTCGCGACATGAATCTGAAATTCCATTTCGCATATAAAGCACTGTATTTATTACATAATGCACTTATTGCATCGTAAACGCAACAGGCATGCACAATGCACAACTGACCTCAATACACTAATAGCTTGCAAATCGTAGGTGGCAGGATAAAGGCTCGAGACGAGGCTCTGGCGACCGAACTATGGCGGTATAACCACGGCTATGGCGTGGCCAAATACGCCAGGCCAGTGACGGGCAGCAGCGTCACTGGCGCCAAAATCCACGCCCTGCGATCGCCAACCCGTCTGCCCAGCGTGGCGATTATGGGCAAATCCTCCAATGCGAGAAAACAGGACAATTGTATGGCATATTTTATCCTTTCGATACTATTGTTTCCAATCAATGATCATCATCATGAACCCGGCAGTACCCACTGCTCAGTATAGGCCTCCTTCCCTTTCCGCCAATGTACCCGGTCCTCAGCCGCTCTGATCCAATATTCCAATCAATAGATAATAATAACATTTAAAAAAATTCACATCTAATGTATTAAAAGTTGATATTTTTTATAGCAATCTTTTGCAATTTATTCCTAAGTTTAGTTCCACCGGCCTGAACACGAGATGAAATTTTTAAGTGTGTTATTTGTCTATTGTATTGACTAAATATATAACTGGGACAAAACTATTTGTATTTTTTTTATTATTTTAATTTGTATAAAAATGTAATTTGTTTATATTGTAGTAGTTGTATTGAATTTATTTGTTTTAATTTTTGTGAGGTATTGTGTATCGCTATTTCATTTATTTTATTGGAATAAAAAGGTACAACTGTCAAAGGTAATAATTCTCACAACATCTCATACATTGACCTGATTCCGTACTAAGTAGCTTAAGCACTTGTGTTAGAGATATCAGCCAACAGAGGAACACAGATATATACTTAAATACATAATATTACACCCAGACACCGAACAAACACAAGTGTTCATCGCACGAATGTTTATCCAGGGTGGGGATCGAACCCACGACCTTTGGCGTAAGAGGTAGGGTCACTACCAATTGCGCCATCCGGTCAGTCGAGGAATGTCAATGTTATTAATGTATGGATCTTTGATTTCTGAAATAAATTATTATTATTATTAATATGTTATTCAATATTTTGAACACCGCAATGGTATAACATGTTAGCACTTTGCATGTATCTAACAACATATTTTCTGTATACATGTTCCTTTAGTTTTATCTTTTAATTTGTACAATTATAGTATCGATAGCATCAATAGCATTATCGATAGTGTTACTATTTTTCAAGGTCAACTATCGATAGCGAAACTATCGATAGTTGGGCAACACTGCTCTTCATCCTCCTCATCTTAGCGTGTGATTCACAGTTGCATTCAAAGCTGTCGCTTCCTTGGACCATAAACCAGAGGGCCTAATTTAAAGCAGACCTTACACCCGAATCGGAGTTTGCCTCTCTTTCACACGCGCTGTGTGTCTCTTTTATTTGGACGCGACAGGTATTCCCGTTCGTTACGGAACGGCTTCAAAATAAGCCACCAGGTTTTGGGAAGTCTGGTAATTACTAATGAACTTACGCGGGATTCGGTACCACTTTTAGAATTGAGACTTCCTTAAAAGTCATGTTACGGCCCCACAATTCTAAATGACGTATGTCACAGAGGTCATCGAACTGGACTGACATAAGAAACGGCAGGAACTAATGCAGGAAACGTTGGCAGTTAACATGTCCCTAGCCATGGGTTTCTCAAAAGCTATCAAAGGAGAGAACTTTGGCAACAATGTTGTTGATTGTACCAAGACAGTTTCAATATAGCTAGTAGCTTAGATTAATACAGCCATGTCATATAGAGATGGATTGTCGCTTCATCTAAAGTGAGTCAAAAAGCAGATTCATGTGAGCGACACATACAAAGCATTTTCGTTGTTCGTACAGCCACACATCACATCAAGGATACAAAACTGACAAATTACCTTAATGACAAACACGTTAGACTCATTATCGATTGAAGAATTTTGACAGATTGTAGTAACCTGATGTTTGGCTGTCTGTACTATAAGCGGATCTTGCGTATTTTAAAGTTTATCACTTTTGTTGAGCGCACACGGTTTCTGCCTATGGCTTGCCAGACAGAAAGATCAGTGAATAGTTACGTCCTTAAAAAACTTTGTTACTAGTTTTATTATTAAATTTGGGTTCGGTTTTCTAGATACGATGTATACGATTACCTAATTATATTGCTGTTACTTCACCATGTTCCGTCCAAGATGAGCCATGGCAGACCATTTTTTTCAACCATGTCCATGGGCGTTGTCCATGGTCGGCGGGAATTGCTTGAACGACAAGGTAATCCGTCTGATCCTGCCAAACTATCACTAAAAAAAAATTTTTTTTTTCGTGCAAGTGGTACATTTTCCATAAACTCTATGACTTAAGGTGACGGGTAGGGCACACTAGCGACGCCAATGGATTTTAATTTTTAGCTACTAAACCGGATCTATTTTAAACTTAACGACTGACCGGATGGCGCAATTGGTAGTGCCCTACCCTACCTCTTACCCGTCTGCAGCGTGGTGAGTATGGCAATTACCCCTCATGTGATTGAGGGAGGCCCGTGCCCCAGCAGTGGGGACTTTTTTTTTTTTTTTACTGTAGATAGGTAAGCGTTTGACCATATTTCACCTGATGGTAAGTGATAATATGGTCTAAGATGTAGCACGATTACCTAGAAGATACCTATTCACTCGCGCTTTGAAAACCCCCAAATTGTAGCCACTAGGGAACACCTCCTCAGGCAACTGATTCCACTGTTTCGCAGTACGAATAAGAAAACAGGACTTAAATGGGCTGATGATGAAACCGGATCTATTTTACACAATTTCGGGGTTACAACCTCTGGGCAAACACTTATACTATTTATTAAATAACCATGAAAAAATGTCGGGTCCAACGCGTACGCGCAAAATTGATTCTCGAAAGCGGCCACTTTTGGCGTGAATGATTTTTTTAAAATTCACCTTAAGTAGACTTACACTGGCCACCCAGACCATAATTCGCTCGCAAGGTCACGCTGCCTTGCTGGCTATCCTTATACTATGATGACACTATCAGGGTCAAATAGATGGTTTGCTTTGTCTTTCTTAACTATACAATAATTTATAAGTATTATTGCATCATCATCATCATCATCAGCAACCCATACTCGTCCACAGCTGGACATAGGTCTCCCCTAATGCACGCCACTGCTCCCGATTTTCGGCCACTCTCATCCAGCCCACACCTGCCAGCCTTCGAATGTCATCATCCCATCTTGTCGCAGGGCGTCCTACACTACGCTTACCGAGTCGCGGTCTCCACTCAAGGACTTTACGGCTCCAACGGCTGTCAGTTCTGCGGCTAATATGACCAGCCCACTGCCACTTCAGTTTGCTAATTCGGTGGGCTATGTCGGTGACTCTGGTTCTCTGTCGGATTACATCATTTCTGATGCGGTCCTTTAGAGATACTCCGAGCATAGCCCTTTCCATATATTTTCCCATTATTATTCCGTATTATTGCATACTTTATGGTAATTGCACGGTAACTTGACATTGTGTCGGTGGCTTGTTTTATCTACACCTTGTAACAAAACATAGGCTACAAGCCTACTGTGGTTTTATTTTACTTTTAAAGGAACGTTAATAAGCAAGTAAAACCACTAATAAGATAACTGAACATTTAAAATACAAGAGACGAGTCTCCATAGGCGTATAATACCTTATGTAAGTTTTAAAGGTGCTCACTATTTATAAAACGAAGTTTTGTTGGTACATGTTCTAATTATAGATTTGGTCCATGGTTGATTTAAAGTAATGTCAGTAATACAGTTCAAATTAAAAATGAAAGTTTAAACCCCCCCTTCCCTCGGATTGGCCCTCTGGTACCCGCACTCACGCAGCAAAACACAGCACAGTGCTGCTTCACGCCGGTTTTCTGTGAGGTCGTGGTATCACTCCGGTCGAGCCGCGATACGGCATAATAATTTCAGCAGAGACAATTTTCTTGTTTCGTACTTTTTAAAGCGTGTTTTTTTGGTAGTCGGGTTTTAGTTAAATAAAATTACATAGGTATTTTCTAACCACACCTAATTTTTCAAATATGATAAATAATTTAGACGTTATGAACAGAACAACCATGTATATGTGTATGTATGTATATATTATAAGTATATATTTACAAAAGAAAAGTATTATATATGTAGGTATATATTTGTAATCCCACTGTTGATTCTGATATCCGTAACACAGGTGCTTGAGCTACTTATCTCGGAGTCAGATCAATGTATGTGACGTTGTGAAATATTTATTTATTATTTAACCATACATACAGGTCAAAATCATAACCCTCCTTTTTGCTTCGCCGTAGTCGGGTAAAAATAACACAAACGTAGCAGTAGCCAATAACACAAACAGAAGCTGAAGTTATTACGTTAAATATGGTTTCATTACTTTGTCAGATTTCTTTATTACTCACATCTGAAATAGAGGTAATTACAAACATAGCGTTAATTTGTGTGTTTTAACCGACTCCAAAAAATATTGTCGAGGTGTTTTTACTCGACTACGGTAAAGGCAAAAAGGGTTATAAATCATAAACTATCATAATCGGAAAATACATAATAAAAAGTTTAAAAACGAAAACCCGACTACCAAAATAAAACTTAGGTATTATTAACTTGTGGACAGTGATAAGGAATCGATTTATATCTCATTCAAAATCGGCTGGATAGTTTAGGCAGAATCGTCGGACATACAAACATACTCTTCCACGGCAAAAAGTATATCAAGAATATGGTGCATTATAACTATAATGCAACGCAAATATACTGCGAACGCGAAACTATAATGGTCGTGTGGACCCCGGCAGAGTAGAATAGGCCACCCTCACTCTTACCAAGGTGTCGTAAAAGGCGACTAAGGTAAAGCTGCTGGCATGATCATCAGCACCCAGAGAAGGAAAACTCTGCATTTATATCAAAACCCTCGCCAACCCGTCTGCCAAGCGTGGTGAGTATGGCAATTACCCCTCATGTGATTGAGGGAGGCCCGTGCCCCAGCAGTGGGGACTTATATGGGATGATGATGAAACTATAATGAGTCCGCTCGTGACCACGGCTGCTGTAACGTAGCCGAAACGTCGAGCCAAATATGTGAGTACACAATGGTGTTTCACATAATAAATATCGTGTTAATTCCCGTCTTGATACATTATAATATGGTAATCTGATCAAAGTGCTATGAAACAAAAGTGACGCGAATTAAAGAACACAAAACAGATGTGCACGCACAGTACAATTAGCGATTCTCTAACAAAATTAACCTTGAATTAATTTTAGTTTTTACAAGTTCCTTACGTAATCGCCTCGAATTTTGAACCCAGACATCTAAATGTGCGGCTTCACACCGATAAGGAATGATTTGCAAAGTACGATTAATCTAATTAAATTTTACACTTGTGTGTCTTAATGTTATTATTATTATAGCACTTAACACGTCAGTCGTGAGAACGAAGCAAAAGGAGTGAATCAAAGAACTGAATTTTTTATTTAAGACGAGAATATTGATCTAACCTAACGTTTGAAGTATTAATTCCCACTTCAAGGCATTACAAGAGTGACAAGGTAAAAAGACACGAACTAAAAACTGTAAAATAATATTTTTAACACGGCTTCACGACTTCGGTAAAACCTTTTCTCAAGTGAACTGTTATAAAATGTTATTTGAAGTATATAAAGTGTTAAATTTTTTTTTTACACTTTTTAGTTCGTGGTTTTTGAAGGCGATTTTTTTTTTCGCAAAAAATTTTTTTTAAGCTTTATAGTGTCTAATTTTTTTGGAAGTCGGTTAAAAAGGGGAATAAAGAAATATTAACATGGTGTTTCGATTCCTATGATAGGATTATTTTGACTTGATAACTCTCTAAAATTTGTGGGTAGAGGTGACACAGTATACTTTGCTTGTAATTTAATGTACATTTGATAAAGTTCCCGGTAGGCCACTTCTCGACCTTAATGCAATGAAATAAAGGTCTAAAAGTGTCCTACCGGGAACTTTGTCAGATGTACCTACTGAGACAGGACATGGGTATTTTTCTTGGAAGTAAGAAAAGAGTTTATTTTAGTGAATTCCTAAAAGATTAAAAAAATCGATACCAATTTTTAAAATGTGAAAGTGTGCCTGTCTATTTGTCCGTCTTCACGGCAAAACGGAGTGATTGACATGATTTTTAGTGGAGATAGTTGAAGAAATGGAGAGTGTAATAGGCTACTTTTTGTCTCATTCTAAAGCGAGCGAAGTCGCGAGCAAAAGCAAGTTTAAAATAAAATAGATACTTGTTATAGGTACCGGCCTAAGTACAGGCAGAGGACTGCGGTTGGCTGTTTTATATGCAGGCGACAAACAATCAAGCGGGTCACCTTACTTACTCACTCACTCAGCTGGCTCCACGAACCGAACAGAGTCTTGGCCTCCGCAACAAGAGAGCGCCACTTTGGTCGATCCTGCACTACTTTTTGCCAGTCATTGACCTGAAGTCTTCCCAGCGATACCTGGGGTCATCATCATCATCATCATCATCAGCAACCCACACTCGTCCACTGCTGGACATAGGTCTCCCCTAATGCACGCCACTGCTCCCGATTTTCCCGATGACGGTGCCGAGACGTGGACACTCACGGCTGGACTAGTCCACCGGTTCAAAGTCGCTCAAAGAGCTATGGAAAGGGCTATGCTCGGAGTATCTCTGAAGGACCGCATCAGACATGATGTAATCCGACAGAGAACCAGAGTCACCGACATAGCCGACCGAATTTGCAAACTGAAGTGGCAGTGGGCTGGTCATATTAGCCGCAGAACTGACAGCCGTTGGAGCCGTAAAGTCCTTGAGTGGAAACCGCGACTCGGTCGCAGGCTCCACTCAAGCGGGCGGGCGGATCGGTGAGGGCTGGATGAGAGTGGCCGAAAATCGGGAGCAGTGGCGTGCATTAGGGGAGACCTAGGGTCACCTGATGGTAATTAATCCTCACCGCCCATGACCATCTGCGAGTCAAAGATCGTCGATGCGTTGGTGGCTGATTTATTGATAGTTCCAAAAACTTCACTGCATCTTTTAGATAACGCTTTAATAAATATATAGTATAATAATTACATTGTTACGTATTGTTACTTAAGAAGAACGGATACTTTATCAGCCTCCGCAGTTTTATAACAGGTAGTTTCTAAATTACAAACGTTTACGCCGTAAATAGAGCCATTTTGTCAAAGTGGCTTGAATTATACAATGGGTATGTCGGCCTTGCTACAGTATATATTGATAGTGGTGGAAACTCGTGGGAAACTGTTAAGGCAAGAAAATTTATTGTTGAAGCAAGGGGGCAATGAATTGCTCCTCAAGAATGGACATTGAGGTCGAGTGAGAGATTTCTATGAAAGAATATATCGCACAGCCTCTGAAAAATTGTCATATCACAAAAAGCTTCTTTTGAGAAAAATGCGCTTTCACTTATTTGTTACTTAATTAATGTCACTGCTCAGTTATCAATGCTGATTTTTTAGGATTCAAAATATTTTAACTGATGACGAGTTTATTGAACTCGTTTCTAGAATGTAAAAAAGACATTTATGCAATGCGATCGCACATCCTCTGAAAAACTGCCATAAGACAAGAACACCCGTTCTTGTCTTATGGCAGTTTTTCAGAGGATGTGCGATATGTCGGGTGCACAGAATTGGCCCTCAGTTCGTTACTTCGGTTTGTCTAAAACACTTACAAGTGTACTCATTAAAGATTTACTGGAAACAGCTAATTATAATTTATGGTAAAGTGAATAGGCAGCTTCTGGGTAAACTCGCAGTAACTCCATGGTTCAGTCAGTGTTGCCGATTTAGCCCTTCCGGGGCTAGATCTAGCTCTTTATGCTTATTCGGCCCTTAAAATAATGATTAAGACTAGCCCAATTTCTAACCCCAAAGTAATTCTAATTTGTATTAAGAAATAGACTGGGCTCAGTCACTTCGTCAGCGCAAATTGAGAGTAACAAATAGTTGGGTCAATAATAGTTGGACATAAGGTGGACCGACGCCGATCTGGTGAAGGTCGTGGGAATCCCTTGGATGCGAGCGGCACAGGACCGATATGTGTGGAGAACATTGGGGGAGGCCTATGTCCAGCAGTGGTCGTTTATTGACGTAATGATGATGATGAATAATAGTTGAAGTGAAATCGTGAGTGGTGAATAGAATTGACGAAATTTAGCCCTTTTTGCAACCCCAATTTGCCCGAAAACCTGGCATTGAGTTGGCAACGCTGGGATCAGTGTGAAGCCAAGAGCAAGCCCAGAACAATAAACAAGGTATGTGCAGATTGAAATACAGAAATGGACAAGAGCCACGACTTCTACTTTAGTAGATGAAGATTTCAAGATAAGAAGATAGATATTATCTATGAAAACCTCTTTCACTCAAACTTCACAGATCATGGGACAATCAACTAGCTAGCAAGCTATTTGCTAGCTTTGCACTGAAGCAAAAGAAGCTGAATAGATTTTGGAAAGCACTTTGCACTGAAGGCAAAAGATCACGAGGCCGATCACCAACACGATGGTCTGACCAAATAAAAGGACATCCACATCCCCACCAAAGTTCTACGACGTGGTGAAGGCGTGGTGAAGGCTACTTCCAATCGGAATCAATGGAGAAAGTTTGTTTGGTTGATGAGTTTCAGTGACCACGATCCTCAGTAAGGAGAAGATGACGAGATAGAGAAGCAAATGTTACTAACATAGTTGATGTAGGTATTAAAATTTGTTGTTCCTTAACCAAAAGCTACTTGAATGATCCATACTAGTAAGTATAAATAGCGTTTTAAAACCTATACCTTCAGGCGACATCTTTTTAAAAGCTAATAAAAACAGCTGCTATAAATACGCAGTGCGTACTTTTTATAGCTCACTTAGCCACTGTAAATGAGTCGACTAAAATGCCAGAAATAGGTATAGGAAAAAACATTTACTTTTTTTCTCCATTGTGAGATATTTAATGAAAAATATAAAAAAGGACCAAGTAACTAAAATGCCGGCCCATACCCAATCTGCGATGAGTAAGCATTTTATTACTGGAATTCCCCAAATCAAAATCACATTAAACAAACTAATGAAATCTTTAGACCATATTGTATGTTTTGAAAAGATTTATACACCAAGGTAATGAAGGTTCTTTTGAAGTAAAAGATAAGAAAGCCGGCGTTTTAAGGTTATGAAATTCAAGGTTAACTCACCATTGCGATCGGCGACGGTCCTGTAATGTAACTAGGGAGTGAAACTCGAGTCCTGTAGGCTATTGCGCATGTCACGTCAGGACTTGGGTTGCCAGTCGCAATTTCAGGCTCACTTAGAAAACGTAAAAAATAGTAACCCCAAATTCTGGAGTTTCTGACTTAAACATGTATGCAGATCTAGACTAGAATAATTTCGAGCCATTTGAGCTGATCGCCGGTATGCTATTTCGATTCCACACCCTTTGTCAGAAAATGTATTTATTATTTGTTTGACTGAGATCCCTACCTTCATGGGGCTTGGTTAATCCATTAACAGATGGATGTTACGTTTGTGCTTCATTGATAAAGAAATTATCAGTATGTTGGAGTTTGTAACCAGCACCAGTTTGTAACCTATCTCTTTGTAGATTTTGGTATCTGCAATAGATTTAAACGAATTCGTAATTTAACTTAACTAATTTAAGACAATTTTAAACTTGAATGAGGGTATCTTTTTTGCGTTATTTTAAATTAGAACTCTCTCTTTGCACTTCTTTAGATTGAGCTTGATCTCATTTACTCCTCCCAAAGAATAAGTTTCATTAATTGTGCTTAGGTATAGATAAAGGACTTATCTACTGCATTCAAAGAACATCTCATAAAATAAAGTGACCTGTCGTTCGTGGATTATTTCATCACACTTATCGGCGATAACGATTGGATCAACTTTATCTACAACTGCATTTCAGCCTGAAATAAAGATATATTGATAAACGGTGACCTTGGTACTTTGCGAGTCAACTATTGTAGTTACTTTGTTATAATCCAGTTCATTATTGTATTTGAAGAGACCCTCGCCATACACATATACTAAGTACTTGTATGGGAACTTGATTCTCTAATATTGATGAATTTGAAATTGTGAATCGATCTATGTGAATGTTAGTTCTTCTAATTTCGATTATGCAATGCCATACCCTCTTATTACAAAAACTGCTCTGATACCGCTTTTAATCCTAAACTAGCAATTTCATGATGTGTTCACAATGTTAGTTCTGAAATTTTTATTACAAATCCTCGACTAACCATAGACAACTTAGTACCGCAGGATAGTGTCAAATGTCAATCATTCGTTCAGTGACATTTCATTTTACATAACCTTATTTTGTTGTCCAAAGTAAAAATTGTAATTAATGGTTTTTAAGCAACAATACATTAAAATATTTACCTAAGTATGGTTTCCAAGTAATATGCATAGGAATTGCTTTTTTTTTGGGATTAAATAAATTGTCTATTTTCACACTAATAACTTTGATGAAAAACGGTATGAACTGTCACAGGAATAAGTTGCCATGGTTACTGAATAAAAATTTTGAGGTTATTATTTTAGTCTAGGGGTCCAGGTGGTTTAACTTGAGTATTATAGTTGACATACTAAATAATGTTAAACTTAGTTTTGTAATAATGTTTATTATAGTTCTTCAGTTATTCCGAGTATTAATCCCACCACTTTTTTTAAGCCACGTTTTGGAATAAGAGGGATAAAGTCGCAGCATGTAGGTCACAACTTAATCATCATAGGCCTTTTCATCTATAGCAGATGTTTTAAGCTGCATCGCGCGGTGTGGTTATATTACAGCGAAGCTTGTGACTAATCCTATGCGGGCGTGAATTTTCCGTCCGCATTTGCAACACGTGAATTGAGCGCTGCTACGATTGGGGTGGCAGGCATGGCGTTTAGCACGTTTTGCTGCAAGTTGATTTAACCAGACCCTGTGATGTTTGCCTAGACTCTCGACACGCCGACGCAACTTACAAAATACCTTCCGTTCTTAAAGATTTCTCATAATTTAGATTTGAGTGGGACTAAAACCACAACGACACATTAAGTAAGCACTATCACACTACTCCAAATCATAAACACACAGTAGGGAAACTAGCGCTATGAAAGCTTAATCCTATTGCTCTATCTATTGAAGGTTGTTTTTTTACTTCGCTAATTTTAACTACATTTATAGTTAAGAGGGTGACAGTATCAGAACTACTTGAATTACATTATAGTACAAAGTGCAGACGTAATAGTTCGGTACTATAAGCCATCTCATTTTTCCAAATGTTGGAACAGTCTTGCTCCCTCAATAGGGATAGATAGTTAAATTTTAGTTTAGTTTACTAGTTAATTTGCAATCTGTTCCTGAAAGATAATTATGGCGAATCTCCAAAACTACGAGATGAAATCTAGTTAACATTGCCTTGTTTTGGTGTATCGCTTTTTCGAGTATAAATAGGTCTTTACGACTTTTGATCTTATTAAGACCAATTAAGTAGTCAATGGTTAGACTAAGACTAGTGGAAAAAAACTAACTCAACTAATGTAGTCATGTTTATTATTACCGACAAAGATAATATTTTTCTTGTTTCGATCCTAAAATGGGGTTATATTTCATCATCTTAGTCAAATTAATTTAAAGCTACCTAACATTTGACTATCGTCATTTGGCAGATGTTATATTTGGTTCAACGCCCTGATGGTCTAGTGGGATAAGTACTGGGCCGTGATCTCAGTGTCCTGAGTTCGATTCCCGGGTCGAGCGAAAAGTATGTCGAATTTATCGAATATAGCTCGGGTTTGTGATCACCAATTCGCATTTGGTAAGCGTGGCGATTAAGCCCAATCCCGTCATAGTAGCGATAGCTTGATTTCCGTGATGGAGGCCTTTGCCCTGCAGTGGGACAGTTTATAGGCTGATACTTATATACTTGGTTACCTATTTTTGTAATGAAATATTTCATCAAGTTTTTTAAAGGGAAAGTAGCAACAAGTAAATACATATTAGCCGATAACGATAACGAGAAACAGGAAAACAAGCTATCAAAATAACTGATATCCGATTTTAGGGTATTCCACGGAGGTAGAGTAATAACGTAGTACGTATTAACAATATAACTGAAGTTACGACTGAAACATCCGAAAACGTACACGACTTTTGCCCCTGGGGCATCATCCCTCAGAAACCGGGGCAAATGTTTGCATCAATGAAATGGCAACCCTTGGAGGGACATAATGGGCGTTGCGAATACACACCCATCTGTAGTCTATGTTTATGATGTAGGGGTCATTGACCTAGATGTAAAGAAAGGGAATGAGCTGGCTAAGAGATTTATTTATTGTGGATTAAGGTCATCGAAATGATGAATACAATATTGATGAGACTATCGACAGCTCATGTCAAATCAAGCACTTACAAATTTCGTCGGCTTATTAACGCGTTCAGTCAATTCCAGGATTGTGGAAGGTTAATCTCGTGTTCAGGCGGTTCGAGTGCCGCCTGAACACGAGATGAAATTTTTAGGTGTTATTTAACTAATGATGAATACGATATTGTACTATAATGACTTAAGGCAAAAAAAAATACGAGTGCCATAGAAGTTGAAAAGGACAAAGAAATTGATAGTAATCTCACATTTTCACGGTAAGTAAGCACACATACAATTGTATGTCTAAGTCAACCCATAAACGTATGGCGTAACGGCAGTCTGTATAGTTAGATAACAGTGAATAAGTTTATATGTAACTGGGTAGGCATATTAATTAATTTATTATGTAAATTAAAGAATAAGCGAGAAACACTTACTTTAAGTAGGATGAAGAGAGTGAACTGAAGCTTGCAGTAATGTGGAAATGTTTTTTGTCATAATTTTGATATAATTTGACCACTATAATATGGACATCTTTAAGACAAGAGTGAACAGGCATCTTTTTGGCAAACGCGTATCACCCTAAACCTCATCTTCGCTTTCCATCAGGTGCGATTGTGGTCAAGCGTTAGGCTATAGTAAAAATGCCGATCCCTCTCCGGTCGTGTCAGTGTCCTATCGGATTTTGAGGGTAAGGGAATGGAGAGTGCACTTGTGTTTGCGCACACACTTGAGCACTAAAATATATCCTGCGTACGTGGCCGATCGTTGAGATTGGCCTCCATAACCGTAATCGGTTGGAAGGATTATAAAAAAGAATTCCCGTAACGTTTCTTGGTTGTGGTAATATTTTATGTTTCGATATATGCATTTCTGTAGTTTCATGTCATTTTTTTTTTGAAAATTTCAAAAGGAATATTATTTTGTAAAAGAGAGATTTTGTAACATAAGGAATTGATCTTTTCCACATTTCTACAAAAATTCCATCAGGTGCGATTGTGGTCAGGCCTATAGACCAAAAAAAAGAAACATTTTCTACATATTCATATATATTTTTACATATTTTTTTTTCTACATAAATTGAATTTTTATTTAAATGTGCTAGACATGTATTTTAAATAGTCTTACTAATGAATATTGAACCTTGCATAACTGCCTAGTTATTGGTAGTTCAATGCCTACCTTCCTCACCTACTTTGCAAATCGTATGTAGGTAGTTAAGAGTTATCTACGACGCATCTATTGCGAAAGAAAAACGAAAAAACATTACGCAAGTGAAGATAGGTACACCTACTTAATCGGTAAGAGTAGGTCACAAGCTTTAAGTAACTAGTAAAGTTACTAATAGTTATTACCGTACTAAACCTCATGACATCCTGTTCCGGGACTATCCTTAGTTCGCGATTTGTAATAAGGGGGTAAAAGTTTTATTCATAAGTGTTTGTTACTTTGCTAACTAAAAAAGTGTTATTAAACAGTTTACATTCTTTTTTCGAAAATGTTGTATGAATTGTTTTTGTTTCAAACGTCAACTGCTCCATAACACCTTTTAGCTAACAATTTTTATTGAACGTTTATGAATAAAGCCCTTAATGTAATCGAGGTCTAAATCGCCCAGTCTCAATTTTCCGGGAAAATGAGGTGCCGGCTCTGGTTTAAAAATTTTGTAGACAAAACGGACACATGCAAATTTGAAGTTCCCGTACATCTTTAAATTTGAATATATCGTAAATTAAATGTCTGAGTTTAGATTTTAATAGACTGCACATGTTGGAGACTACGGAAGGACGGTGTGATAGATAAGAAATATTTAGGTAGTGAAACTTTTTTCGGATCATTTTAGATTCTCGATTTTAGTTTTAAAACTAACCATTTGGATTAATAACATAAAAAATCCTGTAATCAGCGAATTTTTATCTACAACGGTAATAAAACACGTCGATAACACGTACGCATGTAACACAAAACAACACTAAAAATAAATAAGTTTACCTCAATAAAAACAGCAATACCTTCACGAAAACCACTAAAATCAACGACAGTCAGTTCTATTTTCTGATCCGATTTTCGCAAGCTCCCGGCAACCTATATTTCTACAAGAATTGGGTCATTCTTTTTTGAACGATTTTTTTATAAAAACAAAAAATATCAAAAAAAGTAATTAAAGAAAGTAAATAATCGTTTGTGACAAAAAATAAGACAGAAAAAACCATTGCGAACATTATTTTTGTCGAGTAACAGGTGTGAATTTCTTACCTGTAAATGTATGGGGACCTTTTTGACCGGTGCGCTCGCCATTATCACAAACTTTATAATATCACTGTTCACGAAACACAAGGTTTATTTTAGCCAAATCAAACGTTATCGGTTGTTTTAAAGATTTCTCTCAGGCAGCCTTTTATTTCGCCCGCCGCGCGCCGGTTATCGACAAATGCCTACTGATTATTTCCATTGAGTTTACTAACTGCTCCCCTCCGTTTGCGCATGCGTACAATCATGCCCTTCGCCTTGTCGCTCCAAGCAAAACAGCCCACTCTGTTGTTTTAGTTCTACTGTGTTTCAATAGATGGCATTACCTGGAAGTAAAATCTGTTTTACCATTTTCATTTATTTGTTTTTTTATTATTTATCGCCTTCATTAAATCATTCTTGGCTTTTTATTGAATTACTAAAAATTGATTATTATTTTGGATAAGAAAGTAACAGATTAAAATTAAAAAGTTGCTTCTGTGAATAAGTTATGTAGAACAATAATAGATGGCGCTGTTATGCAATTGCAGAGTCGATCATTACTGGACGGAACGTACCCCGCTCAACCAAAACATTCCCATCGAAACATGCGTAGGGCGCTGCTGATTTTGCCGCCCGATTCCGCGATTTTTTTTAATAATTAGAAAAAAAAACAAAGAACTTTAAAATTACACAACTGATCCATATGAAGTGAAGTGATAGTGTCGCGTTCACACATGCCCACGTTACATTTGAAGCCTGGAATTACGGTAAGGCATGATTCGGATCCCGATATTTTTTTACTACATATAAATAGAAAGATGTGCAAGATAAGATCGGCGTTTGTTTTTCATGACGCCAAAAATACGATTTTTACGGAGGTTAGGAATCCGAATCATATCTATTTAAACCCTGGATGTGTTAAAATAGCTTTTTCCATCAACGACAGGTTAAAAACCGACCAAATCAAGATGAACCTTGAATCTGAATTCTCTTAGAGGCTGTCATTGGAATCACTTTATAGATTTAAGATTACATATCAATTTTGTTCAAGTATTTAGATTTTTTTGACATGGTTTCTCTTCCTTTTACTGAAAGGCTCTCGATCTAAGCAATAGCTCGAAATTCACATTTCGTCATCATCTTAATTTTAAAAGAGATATAGTTAGCAATGAACGGTGAAAAAGGGTTGTAAATGGGAACAAAATATTGATATAGTCATTTGTTCTGACACCATAAACTTTGGCGCCCAACGCGTTATCATATTTATATTTATTCTTAGCTTTATTAAAACTATCAGAACCTAATGATGTGTCAGAATGAAAAAGACCTGACATACTAATGTCTATATAACACGTTACATATCAGCTTTTATAAGAATCAAGATCGTAATTCGTCGTTAACAGGTTTAAATACCTACTAAAATATTACTTCTTACGTGTGACGTTATATTGAACCGGACTTGTTTTAAAAAGTCGATGTAGGTATTTATCTTAATGCCATAACGTAGTTTCGTAAATAAATAGGTTCCCTTTCCCTTTGAAAATTAAGTTTGCCCAAATAAAAACACACGGAAAAAATCAGTCGCGGTAAATGAAAAATGAATCCACCAAAACCACCCAAGTCTCGATATAACTGCTTCCGTCTACAAAAATGACGACCCATTTGGAACAGTGGTAGTGAACGCTGCCTTTGGTCCAAGGGTTGCGGGTTCGATCCCCGCACAGTATAAACTTTTGTGTGCATGAACATGTCTGTTTGTATTGGCCTGGGTGTTCCCTATGTATTATAAGAATGTATTTAGAAAAGAAAAGTATTATACGTGTATATTTGTAATTCCACTGTTGATTCTGATATCCGTAACACAGGTGCTTGAGCTACCTATCTCGGAGTCAGATCAATCTATGTGATGTTGTGAAATATTTATATTTATTTATTTAAAAAAAAAAAAAAAAATATATATATATATATATATATATATATATATATATATATATAAAAAAGGAAAGAAATAATATAGAAATCTTTTTTATGTGATAGGTGGTAGACGAGCAGATGGATGGTAAGCGATTTCCACCGCCCATGGACACCCGCGACTCCAGTGGAGTCACAAGTGCGCTGCCAATCTTTAAACCCCCCTTCCCCTGTATTGGGGCTCCGGTATCCTCATTCACGCAGCGAGACAGCACAGTGCCGTTTAATTTTCGTTGCGTTTAGTCCCGGTTTTAATACTCATAGTATTTATAACCGACTTCAAAAAAAAAAGAAGGAGGTTCTCAATTTAACATGTATTAATGAATGAATGAATGAATATACTTTTATTGCACTCAAAGTATAGTAAGAAAACTTAATACTAGGTATTACAGGATATGTACAACGAAGGCGGCCTTATTACTATATGTATATATTTTTTTATGGTTGTTCGCCGATTACTTTTGCCATTTATGAACCGATTTAAATGTTTTTTTTAGTTGGAAAGAAGATTCTCCCGATATGGTATATCAAGATCGGATGATGGGATCCTGGAAAAATTGAGGGAAACCCTCAAATTTAAGGGCAGACGTAATGTTTTTGTATCTTTTTTCAAAACTGCGCCGGTATTTACGCCTGATTGTATTAATTTTGTGGCTCTGCCGCTGAGATGGAACGTCCACAACGGTAAGGAGTTATAGAATAACTCTTCCAATACTCTACTCACAATTAGTTTATCTTAGGGTTCTGCCAAAAATGAGACACAAAAAGCTAGAAAAAAAAGTCTGCTAAAAAACCGCCTTCAAAAACCACGAAATAAAAAATGTAAAATAATATTTTTAACACTGTAAACACTTCAAATAACAGAAGGTACACTTAAGGTGACAGGTAGTGCACTCTAGCGACGCCAATCGATTTTAATTTTTAGCTACTAAACCGGATCTATTTTAAACTTTTCTAACACTTTATACACTTCAAATAACATTTTATTGACAGTACACTCGAGAAAAGGTTATAAAATATATTTATTTATTTATTCTTTAATGCACAAGAAAGTAAAGTACAATTGGCGGACTTAATGCTATACAGCATTCTCTACCCGTCAACCATTAGGCGATACAGAAATATGTATGACGGCTAACTAAAATTTACTAAAAAATTTACTAAAATTTACAAACTTAAAATTAACTCATAAAAAAAAACAGAAACGACTAAATAAAGGCTTGCATGTTGTGTAAATATAGGCTGTTATAAAATGTTATTTGAAGTGTATAAAGTGTTTAAAATATTATTTTACATTTTTTAGGTCGTGGTTTGTGAAGGCGGCTTTATTTCTAGCAGAATTATTTTTTTTCAAGCTTTTTATGAATTAATAATCATCATCCATCATCATTTCAGCCAACAGACGTCCACGCTGGACATAGGCCTCCCCCAATGTTCTCCACACAGATCGGTCCTGTGCCGCCCGCATCCAATGGATTCCCGCGATCTTCACCAGATCGTCGGTCTACCTTGTGGGGGGCCTGCCACGGCTGTGAATTCCTGTACGTGGCCTCCACTCGAGGACCTTTCCGCCCCACCGGTCGTCTGTTCTCCTCGCTATATGCCCTGCCCATTGCCACTTAAGGCATGCAATCCTTTGGGCTATGTCTGTGATCTTAGTTCTCCTGCGGATCTCATCATTTCTGATACGATCACGCAGGGAGACTCCGAGCATAGCCCTCTCCATGGCTCTCTGGGTGACTTTGAGCCTCCTTAATCTGCACATTGTAAGCGGCCACGTTTCGGTTCCGTATGCCATCACTGGCAACACACACGCATTGAAGACTTTCGTCTTGAGACACTGCGGTAGGTGGGCCGAAAATATGCAGCGTAGCTTCCCGAACGCTGCCCAGCCGAGTTGGATTCGTCGATCGTCGATTCGTCGATATGAATTAATGTAACGTGAAAATTTAAAATTCTACCCAGAAGATTGCATACAAGTTCATAGTAAATTAACCTATGCAAAACATTTATCTAATTAATATTAATTAAACAAGTGAACTTGTCTGAGGGCAGTCTGACACCTGATAAACACATCGGCTTGTGTGACGAAAGTATTTGCATCTCCTGATAGCAATCATTTATTATCTGCGCCATTTCACGGAGATTTGTTTAAGTACTTATCTTTTTTTTATGTTAATGTGACGGGTAGGGCACACTAGCGACGCGAATCGATTTTAATTTTAAGCTACTAAACCGGAAAAGGGTTACAACTTCTAGGCAAACACTTATACTATTTATTAATGCACAAATATTGGGTCCGTTTCTGTACGCGAAAAATTTATTGCGTTTTGGACCCAACATCTCTGTATGGTTATTTAATAAATAGTATAAGTGTTTGCCGAGAGGTTGTAACCCCGAAATTGTTTAAAATAGATCCGGTTTAGCACTTAAAAATTGAAATCGATTGGCGTCGCTAGTGTGCCCTACCCGTCACCTTAAGAAGTCACAGGATGTGCATGTCACACATCTGATTGTAACTGACACGTTTTCTTATCTCAGCGTTTTGTTTTAACTGTCTGGCATATGATCAATATTTATTTTCCTTCCTAGCTTTTGCCTCCATGCGCCATATTTTTTGGACCGTGGAAGAGCCACGCTTCGACATGAATAGGCCGGCTCGACCGCAGTGATACCAAGGCCTCACAGAAAACCGGCGTGAAGCAGCACTGTGCTGTGTCTATATGCGTGAGTGAAGGTACTGAAGGTCCAATCCGGGGGAAAGGAGGGTTTAAAGGTTGGTTGATTCAACTGGTGTCGCGGGTCCATGGGCGGCGGCAATCGCTTACCATCACGTGATCCGTCTGCTCGTCTGCCACCTATCACATATAAAAAACCGGTCAAGTGCGATTCGGAATCGCCCATGAAGGGTTCCGTAGCAGCAAGGAAGATATAGGTATGGAAGGTAAATTACGGTTTACGGTTTAGAACGTATAAAAAAAAACTACTCACTTTACCGAGGACACCCAACTTCTTTGAGGCTAATTCAGCCTTATCCTCCAAATGACCACAAAATTGAGCGTCACTCGATATTTCGTCGCCAAGAATCCCAATGCTCGGTTTGGCATTAAGGTGAGTATCCTGGAACAGAGGAGATGAGACAAAGGCGGTTTTCTTCGCAGTAAAGGCGTAAACTCATGTCTTCTTAGGATTAAATTCAACTAGATTCATGTTACCTCAGCTTGAAACATGATCTAGGAGTATCCTCAATATCGGACACAATTTTTTTCCGACACTCATCGACGTGGGCCCGAGAAATCTTTGCATGGCGGGAATAACAATGAATGCCACTGGTATGTAGCATGTCATTGATATGAAGGAGAAACAGAGTTGGGGATAGCACACAGCCTTGGGAAACAACAGCATTTACTGGTTTCATATTAGAGGACAGGCGAGGAGATCAACATGTGTCCAGAAAACCTAATCATTTAAATCATTTTCTACTTTATAGTAGCCTTTCTGCGTTAGACAGTTTTATTTATGAATTCTAAAATAGAAAAGAAACAAATATGTTTTACTAAAATATATGACAATCGCGTATTGCTATAGAACTATATAGATTGTTGTGTGAGTTTTAGTGTTGACCCGCGACAATGTTATTGTCTCAACTGTGGTCTCAACCGATCCATAATTTCATGGTGTCAAAGTAATTCCGTAGTAGTGTAATAGGATTGACGTCGGCCTTGAAATCCAACGCTATCGAGTATTCAGTTCAGAACATGCTTTTTTTTTAAATTATAAAACTACTAGCATTATTTAGGGAGAGAACGAATACACGTTTGTACAACCAGTGCGGATAAAGAATGGGATCAGAAATGGCGGCGCATCTATTCACTTCTCGCTCGCACACTATTCGCGTCTATACTCGCACTCGTGGGGTCGTATATATTTATATATTATACTGTCCCAATACGGTGATTCCTTCTTCTACCCAAAGGTAAGAATGACAGCTATTGACTGTCGGTCGTTGATTTACCACACCTGTATTTTGTTTATATGCAATAAAGAATATCTATCTCATCATCATCATCATCTCAGCGTTTCCCGGTTGCGTCCAAAGCCCTTGTTTCGGAGCCCAAAGCGTCTACTTTCCTACTGAAACTCTATTTTGCGCGGTCTTGGGCATCCATAGAAAACATCTATTTTTTTATCGTAACATTATGTTCAATTTTATTAATAAATTATGGCCCACCCTCACTTCGTTTTAGGATTTTCGTTCTACTTTATACCAATAGATTGCGCTAGGTGTCGATTGCATCACGCACGCGTTTCGTGTTTTCGGATTACATATAAGCGTTGCCGCTGTCTGTATGATTTACCTCTTTATTAATAGGTAGATTAGATTACTGACCTATCTATTGTTCTTAGGTTTCCCGTGTTTATAATTTTGCGGTCGACATTTATTTAATAATACCTCGTCCTCACAATAAAACGGCGTGAAGCAGTGCATGCGCTGTGTTTCGCTGCGTGAGTGAGGGCACCGGAGGCCCAATCCAGGGGAAGGGGGGTTAAAAGGTAAGCAGCGCACTAGTGACACCACTAATGTTGCAGGTGTCCATGGGCGGCGGTAATCGCTTACCGTCAGGTGATCTGTCGGCTCGTCTGCCACCTAAATCATACAAAAAAATTATAATAATTAAGTACTTAGAGCATCCTATATACGAGGTATTATTTTACTTGGAATTAGCAATCGAAGAACACCTAGTTACTTACTACATTTTCTGAAAATTAATCGAGTAAGGACATCATTCATATTGAGCCCTCCCATGAAAGTAGCCGGCCTATTTCTTATATGCATAGATGTGTAGAATAAGCACGGAAGTTGAAGGATTGATTTAAGCTCATTGAAAAATTTATCAATATAAATAAAACAATCGAATCTTTGAACTCATATAACTGTATTTTACCAAGACGGGAATTAACACGATATTTATTATGTGATACAACATTGTGTACTCACAAATTTTGCTCGACGTTTCGGCTACGTTACAGAAGCCGTGGTCACGAGGGGACTGACTGTTGTATCACATAATAAATATCGCGTTAATTCCCGTCTTGATAAATTATAGTTATAATGCAACGTGAAAATCTAAAAAACTACTCTTATAACTTGGCTCACAGGCATCCCCCAACTTCCGTGAAATAATAAGCTCCAAATAGCTAGTTCTATCGTCTGGATAATTTTGGGAATATTTAACCATGATTCAGGCTGGTTTCCATGTCTAAATGTTGCGACGTTCAGACGGCAGTCGCTTCATTGTCTTACCTACTCACCAAGCCCTGGATAAAGGTGCAAGCAAGCGTATCCCGGGCTGCAAAGCGAGTGCTTTGAACCCAGGAAAAAATAATGATGAGGTATGAGATATTTTTATATTTATAAACCTAGCCTCAACGCAATCCTTTCATCCATAACAAAACGTGAAACAAACCTGTATTTTATCAATTCGACATTGGCAGAAATACACCTCTCGAAACTAAGATTACACTTTAGATTTGACGCAAATCATTTGTTACAGAAAGATAATAAGTCGAATAATTTGAGCTACGCCAAATAATAGAAACAGCTTTTAGACCGTAAATAAACATAAAGAAAATCAATTTGACTCAAAAGCTTTTACCAATAATATTGATAAGGGAGACGCAAACGGTTTACTCATTGTAAATAAACATGACTAAAATAGTTCACTCATTCACTCAACTAATAAGAGTGATATAATTTCAGAGCTAAAGGGTACTCTCATCATCAGTATCAACTTTATTTAGTTCACTCAGTGGCATGAAAATGAATTAGATATTGAGCTAAATGAACTGCTGTAGTCAAGTAAATTAGTTATTGAGTTATAGGCCGAGCACGGGCGAGTCCGACTCGCACTTGGCCGGTTTTTACCTCTCTCGTTTAAACATCAAATTAAAAGCTACTATCTCTCATCTCATCTCTCTCATCTTCAGCCTATTTAAGTCCCCACTGCTGGGGCAAGGGCCTCCCTCAATCACATGAGGGGTAGTTGCCATACTCACCACGTTTGGCAGACGGGTTGGCGAGGGTTTTGATATAAATTCAGAGTTTTCCTTCTCTGGGTGCTGATGATCATGCCAGCAGCTTTACCTTAGTCGCCTTTTACGACACCTCGGTAAGAGTGAGGGTGGCCTATTCTACTCTGCCGGGGACCACACGGCAAAAGGTACTATATGATGATAATAAAAGAGTAGCCAGCAGAGAAAAGATATAAACTTCAGGAACCATTTAAAAATATATAATTACAGACCGACCAAGATCAAAAGCACTTCAGTGACATTGAAAAGAAAGCGTTGTACAACCTTTTTTTTAACGCGAAAATGTCAAAACAGCCGAAAAAAATGTCAAATAACCATGATCGGACATTATAACAGTGAGTATATTCTAACGGTTCTGTGGATTGTTATTAAAAGAGAGGGCGAGAACTAGTTTTTTTAAGTGAACTATTTACAATGGAGCTTGTGTACTCATTCACTACACAACCCTAGTACAAACACTTCAATGTATATCGAACTGATCAGATAAGGGCACTCGGATAATTTATCGATAAACGTGGAAAATAGATAGGTGGACGTTGTGCACGTAAATAAAGCTTTTTTTGATTGATCTTATTTTAAAAGTACGGATTACGAACTAGGGTCATTTTACTTAGTACTTTTCTCCTTAGTATGGAATGGAAAAAATGTTCAGCGGTTTTCGTTAGATGGAGCTTGTGAAAAGCCGAACCGGCCAAGTGCGAGTCTGACTCACGCACCGAGGGTTCCGCCGTACAAACGTAACGGCTTACAATGTATGACGTATTAAATCAAATGAGCTCTGTATCAACTGTGTATTATGCAAATTAATAATGTTTCTAGGACGCATTTAGGTTATATACAGATTTACATTCACCAAAATATTTTGATTGAATCACGATTGTGGTGGTCTTTGTTTTGGTTTAACTAGTTACTGTGCCTAGAAAATTTTAAAAGGTTTCGGGTTTTTCTGTTAGGTTGTTTCATACCAAAATTCAAGATTCAATGTCAGCGGGAAGTAGTCTTTAAGTTCTGATTCCGTTTGCGGGTAGACGAGAGTTTCAAAATATGCAATATGATTATAGGTAGGTAACCTCAGCGTTTTGAATTTTTGGGTTGATTTAGAATTTTTCACAGTTTAGAGGCAATTAGACTTAAGAAGTGTTTGATATGAATTTCAACTTTAATATCTCTACGCGTTCATGTGGAAAAGGGCAGGTAGTAAGTTTATAATTAATAAAAAATATTTTATGTCATGTAAGCAACAATAATATTTTAATATATAAAGTAACTTCAAATTTATCATTTTCGCGATTTTTCCTTTATCTGTACTATTTAACGTTGCCTCGTGCCGAATTTCAAGATTCTGAGTTCACGGGAAGTACCCTGTAGGTTTTGATTCCCTAGCGTGTGACGGAAATTCGTCTAAGGTGTCGGTATAAAGATTCACAGCCCGGCCCCAGCAGACGACGCCGTGCCCCGCCAGTCCGCTCGTGACCACGGCTGCTGTAACGTAGCCGAAACGTCGAGCCAAATATGTGAGTACACAATGTTGTATCACACAATAAATATCGTGTTAATTCCCGTCTTGATAAATTATAGTTATAAATGCAACGCGAAAATCTAAACAACCATATGTTGCCCATAATGAGAAAAGATTTTTTATCATTGATCTGTTTAAACCACATCATGATGTGGCCAAAAGTCAGTGCAACCATTTCTTAAAATTATCAACCATTTCATGAAGAAAACAAACTACGATATGGCTACGTTATACAGGCATAAGTAGGCGCCGATCCAGACGGTGCCTACAAAATAAGACAGAGCAAATAATGATCGTTGTTGCCATGACAACTTTTTCTAGATAACGTTACGCTATCGTGAATTACGCCGATGTACGCTATACGTACTGCCCAAACAAATATACTATCTTACTATTAGGAGGTACAGTGAAAGAACGAAGAGGTTCGTCAGTTTTCAAATTGATTCGTTTGATTTGCTATGAGCACTTATTACCTTTCGGAAATTTGTCAGAGTAATGCCTGTTGCACAGAGATGCTTAAGGTGACGGGTAGGGAACACTAGCGACGACAATCGATTTTAATTTTTAGCTACTAAACCGGATCTATTTTACACAAATTCGGGGTTACACAACCTCTCGGCAAACACTACGGCAAACCTCTCGGCAAACGGTACGCCCACCTACAGGCCGGCGTGCCTGTCCGGGGGGTGACGTGATGAAAGGCTCCGAGCTTTGGAGTAGAGGGAGGAGACGACGCCAATACTTGCGTTTCCTTCCCCTGCGAGGAGCAGGTCCGCTGGTGAGTGGGGCTGTAACCCCACCACCGGCATTGCACGGACCTCCTCCTACGCCTGGTGGGGACGGCACGACTCTCTCGGCTGTCCCCATCCCTCCCCCCCGGCTCCGGGGGAGAAGCGCCGTGCCCGCCGTATAGGCGGTCGTCCGTCTGGAGGGTGACGTGGTGAAAGGCTCAGAGCTTTGGCCCCATGTCACTTGCCCACCCATGGACAGATGAGGGAGAGTCCCAGGAGTTTTAGTATGCCTCTGGCTGGCTTCTCGTTAGGAGAAGCCGTCGCCAGATGAGAGTCCGACATAACCCATCCGTTTACAGACGGATGGGTATGCGTAACGCATTTCTCCTGGGTCAAAAAAAAAAGGTCAGACGCCAGTCGTTCTACTGTATTTACCAGACTTCCCAAATCCTGAATCATAGTTTAAGCGTACCCTGGGCTCCAAAGCGACATCTTGTGACGCAACCGGGAACTACACGCTAAGATGAGAAGATTAAGAAGATTATTCGGAAAATCTTTTCCGATGTGACACTTCCAAAAATTTCATCATCATCATTTCAGCCAATAGACGTCCACTGCTGGACATAGGTCTCCCCCAATGTTCTCCACACAGATCGGTCGTGTGCCGCCCGCATCCATTGGATTCCCGCGATCTTCACCACATCGTCGGTCCACCTTGTGGGGGCCTGCCACGGCTGCGACTTCCTGTACGTGGCTTCCACTCGAGGACCTTTCCGCCCCAACCAAAAATGTACACTTCTTAAAATGTTCATTCTTATTTAATTATCTTGCACATCCATAGACCAGTTTAGAATAGCTAACAGTGGGAGAGCCACGCTTCGGCATGAATGGGCCGGCTCGACCGAAGTAATACCACATCCTCACAGAAAACCGGCGTGAAACAGTGCATGCGCTGTGTTTCGCTGCGTGAGTGAGGGTACCGGAGGCCCAATCCAGGGGAAGGAGGGTTAAAAGGTGAGCAGACACCACTAGTGTTGCTAGTGTCCATGGCAGGCGGTAATCGCTTACCATCAGGTGATCCGTCGCCTCGTGTGGCACCTTTATCATAAAAAAAAATAGACCTTATTTCTAAGACCACTTCATCATGATGGTCATGTATACCTATCATAAGAAATATTTTTATTGAATTTTGTTATAAATTATCTTTGTATATATTATTAGGTATGTATGTATAGTTTATTATTATTTATGTCATGTAATAATATTAATATATAAGTAAATATATTTCTGCTATTTTCAATTTCATTTGTTAAACTGCTTTGAACTGCCTTCCCCTATTACGAATACGATATTTCTTTCCTCTACCCAAAGGTTGTCTGGAAGAAACAGCTACAAGCGATAAGACCGCCTTATTGTACTGTCTGTTCTTGTTGTATCATGCTTGTATTTTGTTTTTGTGCAATAAAGAATATCTATCTATCTATCATGATGACTTACCTGTAGGTACCTGTAAGTGTTATAATTTTAAGACCTAATGTATGAAAAAATGTCTGTATTATGATGTATGTATTTGACGACCCGATTGGAACAGTGGTAGTGCACGCTGCCTCTGATACAAGGGTTGCGGGTTCGATCCCCGCATAGTACAAACATTTGTGTGCATGAACATGTTTGTTTGTATTGGTCTGGGTGTTTGCTATGTATTATAAGTATGTATTTACAAATGAAAAGTATTATATGTATATATTTTTAATCCCACTGTTGATTCTGATATCCGTAACACAGGTGCTTGAGCTACCTAACTCGGAGTCAGATCAATGTATATGATGTTGTGAAATATTTATTTATTTATACCTAATGTATTCATGTATGAAAGCAATAAATAATATGACTATAGTCATAGTCACCTACGTGTAGGTACTGTGAGTAGGTACATGACTATGAACATATTATACGTATGAGCTAACTTATTTTAGTAACATTATCTGCCGCCGAAGCTCTAGTCAAACAGTCTTATCATGTCAAAACCAATAACATCCTTGTTTCGTGTAAATGTCGCAGCCAACTAGCTTAACTAGCCGTTTTATGAACAGCCTAGTCTCTTTCGTAAACCGCGCCGTTCAATCAATGATATTTAGCCGCAAAGTATCATAGAAATCAAGTCATCGCTACTATAAAGGGATTAGGTGCGGATATAATATAATGCGGATATATAATGCACATTTGGATAGTTTGTGAATGTGATAGGTAAACATGTTTCAGTTGGTCTAGTTCCCGAGTCCAATTCTCGGGCTCGTGACATTTATTTTCCTAGGACATATACCTATCACTAAAACATAGTTTTTTTGTGTGGTTTTCGGGTGATATCCGCCATGTTCTCAAAATATCACAAGCACGAGAATGGACAACACGACAAAAAAAACATCCTTCGAAATGAAAAATACTGTTTCTAGATTAGACTCATAGAAATTTAAGTAAAATAATTCCAGATTTTTTAGGCAGATATTTATGGAGAAAAATAATGAAATGTAAAAATCCTCCTGTGACGTCATCACTCGGCAATAGTAATTAATAACGCTTTTGCTCGCGTTAATTAAAATAAAGTAAAATCTACAACAAGATCAAATAATGACAGTCACAGTAAATAACTTGAAGTCGCCTAGACTTTTTTTTATTGGGCATATAGCACCGACATCACAATACGTTGAGCCTCAGGACTACGTCACTTAAGGAATATTAATTAATAATTGAAAAATTTAATATTTCAATAAAAAGACTCATTTAATGAAAATTAAAAAATATGGGTCATCTTTTTTCTCTTTTTTTATTCGAAAAGCGTATACAGGGTACAAAATACAATGTACAATACATTGAGCCCAATTCTCGTGCTCGTGATATTTTGAAAACACGGCGGATGTCACATGAAATCGATACAAAAAAACTATGTTTAAGTGATATATGTCGTATGATAATAAATGTCACGAGCGCGAGAATTGGGCTCATTGTATTTGAAAGAGTGATACATCCATGTTATAATGGTATTAAGGGTTTGATTCTGGTCGAAACTAAACACAAGATATTTATTTCAGATGGCGCGGTATAAGAAGACTGGGTTTATCGACGATGATGCCGGGAGCGTCAGCTCCATCCAACTAAACGAAGGAGTCCGTTCCGGGAGTACCCACATACGCTATAATATGGTAAGTGCCGACCTAAACACTTCATCATATGAAGGGGTCATCTTAAAAGTTTCGCACTTTCGCAAAAAAGCAGTAACGCTAACCATTTTTAAAGGATAAGGGTATAAAACAAAGACTTATAATAGCTTTATAGCTATGTTGTGTTGAACAATAGTTTGAGCTGCAAACAAAGGCAGTCGGGTCCATTATTTCATATTTAGCGGGGCGAGTAGCTCGAGCGGCCGCCTGCGAAGCGCCTGGACGAAGTAGATAGGCAATGTTGCGAGCTCGCGTTGGTGTTTGCTCTTATTGAACAGGCAATTTACTGTGCCTTTGTTTTTGCTCGAGCACGCCAAAACAGGGTTGTGATTTTAGCGGAGTGTGTATTACTTACACGCAGTTTACTTTGCGTTACCTAGATAAAAGCTAACAGCATCTAAGCTTCAGCCTCTTTTGATTTTCTACCACAAACTGCTTAAGCAGTTTGGCAGACATTGAAGTGTGATTAATTTGTGTATCTTTGGAAAAAAATAAAAAAAAATAGTGATAGTAAATCAATAAGTTATGGTGCCCATAGAGTAAGATAATAATAAGCCTAATTACGATGAACCCCTAATTACGATGGTGGACATGGACAATAAAAAGTTAATCAGTTTCTTTTATTATTAGACATAAATAATAGGGATATATTGGAGGAGATCAGACACAGGTCGGTCCCTCATGTTATGGCATGTTTGGCAAAATATGCGGACAAATACATATTTAAACAATGACAAAAAACATTTGACTCAAATAAAATATCATCATCATCATCATCATCAGCTCATTTAAGTCCCCACTGCTGGGGCACGGGCCTCCCTCAATCACAAGACGGGTAATTACCATACTCACCACGCTTGGCAGACGGGTTGGCGAGGGTTTAGATATAAATGCAGAGTTTTCCTTCTCTGGGTGCTGATGATCATGCCAGCAGCTTTACCTTAGTCGCCTTTTACGACACCTTAAAATAAAATATATTCAATTCTATTCTACGAGTATTCTATCGACATTATATTTACAATTCCCGGTTGCGTCCAAAGCTGTCGCTTAGGACCCCCGTGTACGCTTAAAAATGATTCAGGATTTGGGGAGTCAGATAATAACAATGAAGCGACTGCCTTCTGATCTTAAGGTGACGGGTAGAGCACACTAGCGCCGCTAACCGATTTTAATTTTTAGCTACTAAGCCGGATCTATTTTAAACAATTTCGGGGTGACAACTTCTTGGCAAAAACTTATACTATTTATTAAATAACCATGCACAAATGTTGGGTCCGTTTTTGTACGCGGAAAATTGATTCATACTAAAAGTATGGATTGGCATCGGTAGTGTGCCCTACCCGTCACCTTAACTAACTTTTGACAGGGGAGACAGACCAAATAAGTATCCGGAGCGTGCAGGATTCCTCACGGAGCTAATGGTAGAAATAAGCACATGGCTTTGAAAAATCCGGACCGATCAAAAACTGAAACGCCAGAGTATAAAATTGGAGTGACGCCACAGTTTTAATAAAACTGACCGTCTGTGGCCACCTTTAGTATGGCATACACTTTGATGACCTGGAGCCCAATTCTCGGGATTTTCGATATGAAAAAACATAGCGGATGTCTCATGAAAACTATACAAGAAAACGATGTGTTAGCGATATATATCGATTGTTGGTAAATATCACAAGCACGAGAGTTGGGCTCCTGTATTTTTTTTTATGTGATATGTGGCAGACGAGCAGACGGATCACCTGATGGAAAGCAATTGCCGCCGCCCATGGACACTCGACCAGTGGAGTCACAAGTGCACTGCCAACCTTTTAACCCCCTTTCCCCCGGGATTGGGCCTCAGTACCCTCACTCACGCAGCGAAACACAACACAGCGCTGCTTCACGCCGATTTTTTGAGAGGCCGTGGTATCACTCCGGTCGAGCCGGCCCATTCATGCCGAAGTGTGGCTCTCCCACGTTCAAAATAAAGGAGCAGTAAACAACAAACAAAACAATAATGGCCGACGTTTTCGTAATTGGGTTCAAGCATACTTTAATATAAAACTTAACTTTATTAAATTGATGGGCAGGTGTTTTCGACTTCGTATAAAATTTCCATGCGATAAGAGAGAGAAGGGTCATGACAGGCCATAGACTTAGGAGGATGCTGCCCTTAAAACCACAGACAACGTGTACTTTATCTATAGGTAGGTCACAATTTTTAGTTCCGTTCCCAAAGGGTTAAAACGGGACCCTATTACTAAGACTTTGTTGTCTCTCCGTCTATCTGTCACCAGACTGTATTTCAAGAATTAGCTGAAATTTTCACAAATTATGTTATTTATGTTGCTGCTATTACAAAAAAACTCGATAAAATGAAAATTTAAAAAACCCCCGACACAACTAAAGCTCGTTCATTTGATACCTATATTGAGGCAGTTGGAACAACAAATAGGTTATTCGTCATTTTCGGACGGCGGCCATATTGGATTTGAAATTTTTCACAATTAATATATTTTGCTTCTCAAGCCCTTTTATATGATACCCATTTTGTGGGAGTTGTGTTCAAACATAAAATCCAAATCTTTGTGACGGCGGCCATCTTGGATCGATTTTTATCCAACATACTTAAGGACACTCCCTCCTTATTCATCTTTCAAACAAAAAAAACAAAATCAAAATCGGTTCATTTTTTCGGGAGCTACGATGCCATAGACAGACACAGATACACACACACACACACACACACAAACACAGATACACACACACACACAGACACATAGAGACACACACACACACACACACACACACACACACACACATTCTCGAAGGTGGCCGTACTACATAGCCGTTGAGTATTGGTCGTTTACCTCTAGATGGCGCTAGCACTGGCTAGCAGACTGATGCCTCTATCTCAGTATATATAAGTTACTCTGTGCTCTCCAGGGGAGAGCCCCACACTAGAGCCGCTGGGAGACGGCCGGGTGTGCATAAGGCAGCGCCGACTTCGGCCGGCACCTTCTGAGGGTAAGATTTTTCTCCGAGTGACCAACAAAAAATAGAGGTACCTACTGCTTCATCACCGTCGCTTTTATTCTATGAAAGTTATATATATATTTTTTGTGATATATGGCCGACGAGCAAACGGATCACCTGATGGTAAGCGATTGCCGCCGCCCATGAACATCCGCGACAGGATTGGAGTCTCAAGTGCGCTGCCCACCTTTAAACCCCCCTTTCTCTCGGATTGGGCCTCCGGTAGCCTCACTCACGCAGCATTGTGCTGCACGCCGGTTTTCTGTGAGGCCGTGGTATCACCCTGGTCGAGCCGTTAATGACGAAGCGTGGCTCTCCCACAGTGGATTTATCCTTCTTCTATGCCTGTGCTTCTGTTACAGCGGACGCCTAAAATATGATAATAACTTCAACGTTCAAAATGCGCTCTAGCGAAACTTCCTCAAAAATTCCAATAAATTGAAATTGTCGCTTCGTTAAGTTCCAGGAGTTTCCCAAAGTTACAATAAGAACTGTTTAATAACTTTCTTGGGCCGAGCCCTGGATGAATGAAGCGTTGGTTCTCTGGAAGATATACTGAATCTCATATTACAAGAAAGGTTACTATAGTGTACAAGACTATTTAAATGATAAGGATTCTTGGTCATGTTAATTGATTAATCTTTGGAGTTGTTATTCATAGTACTCTATTAACTTTCATAATTGTATTTTTTTTTCTCTTCTCAATTGAAACTCTGTAACATCATCAATATTTGAAAAGAGTAACTACTGAGTTTCTTGCTGGTGTCTTCTCAGTAGAAATCGACATTCCGAACCAGCGGTAGATATTATGTACCTATTTTGACATTCATAAGTGTTCTGTGTGGACCTAAATTGAATAAAGAATTTTTTATCTTTTACGATGTTCAGTAATTCATACAACATCTCATACATAGACTTGATTCTGTACTAAGTAGCTTCAGCACTTGTGGTACGAATATTAGACAACAGCATTACATTGCATACACATTAGCGATCTCTCTGATTTCGCGGATGTTCATGGGCGGCGTTGATTACTTTCCGTCAGGTGACTCGCTTGCTCGTTTGTCCGCCTCCAGCATAAAATAAAAGAAAAAGCAGAGGCATTACAAATGTAATACTTAAATATCGCCCAACGTTCCGTTGGTCTATTTATTTATTTATTAGGCACATCAACAATTTAAACACAAGCACGTCACACGACACGATAACACGATACGACACGAGTCATACACGGAATTTTGACAGCAACTCAAGCGCGCTAAGCTGGTGACAAAGACTCGCGGCAGTCGGTGATTAAAATGGTCAGTATGTTTAAAGGGAAGTCAATAAATAATAAATATTTCACAACATCACATACATTGATCTGACTCCGAGATAGGTAGCTCAAACACCTGTGTTACGGATATCAGGATCAATAGTGGGATTACAAATATATACATTTAATACTTTTCTTTTGTAAATACATACTTATAATACATAGCAAACACCCAGACCAATACAAACAAACATGTTCATGCACACAAATGTTTGTACTGTGCGGGGATCGAACCAACAAATCTTGTATCAGAGGCAGCGTTCACTACCACTGTTCCAATCGGGTCGTTCCAAAAGAGAAGACAATGTTATACTCGAGGTAAAGACTCGTGTTAGTCGGTGTAATACTTAAAGCATTAATTAATAATGAAAGATATTATAACATCGACACTAACCATGCGTTTGCCTTTATCATCATCATCATCATCGTTAGTAAAAATACTTTATCAGAGCCTCGCTAGCTTAGTGGATAAGTTGCGAAGATTCCGAGTGGGAGTTCGTATAGGTTTGATGGAATGATCTAACAAGCTGTTTTTTTTTTTCAATCTATGAGCGTATTTTTACCACTGACAGTTTACTCCAAATAATACCTTGGCTTCTTACATACAGTTTATAACATTATAGGAATCCATACTAAGTAGTAAATTTCGTAGACAAGGATATTGATTTGGCATTAGCTGTTATGAACATAAACCTATTGAACTTCTCAGCAGGTATGTAGGTCACCTCAGATCTGTAGGAAGTTAACATGTCATCATATTTTAATTAGTATTATATGTGAAATAATCTTCTTCTCTCTTCTCTGGTCTCACCTCTTCCCGCTACACCTTTGCCTTATTTGATTCTTCCAAGTTTAGAGGAACTTGTTTGCAGAAGCCTCAGAGGTGGGCGTTAGTCCCACAATTACCGTTCTATTATTTTGTTCTAAGAAAAAATCTATTTTTCTTTTATTTATTTGTTCCGTGCGCATCCGCAAATGAAGCAAGAAGTGATAGCTGCCTTTTAGATTGTCTTTATAATTCGCGCTTCTCTTTCTTTAGACTACTCGATGTTTAAGTAATTAACTAGAGTGCGCCTCGCTTCGTTTCGGGACATTAGTTCCAATTTATACTGATAGATGGTGTTAGGTGTCGATTACATCGCGCAAGCATTTCATGTTTTCGGATTACCTATAAGCGTTGCCGATATCTGTAGGATTTACCTCTTTTCATCTTTCCTCAAACCGCTACACGGGGTCGGCTTTCCTTATCATTCGGCGCTATTCACTTCGCTGGTAAGCATCGTATTCCTTTAGGTAGGTCGACCGGAGTGATACCACTGCCTCACAGAGACCGGTGTGAAGCAGCGCCTTCGCTGTGTTTCGCCGTGTGAGTGCGGTTACCGGAGGCCCAATGGGTGGAAGGGGAAAAGGTTGGCAGCGCACTTGTGACTCCAATGGTGTTGCGGGTGTCCATGGGCGGCGGAATTGCTTACCATCAGGTGATCCGTCTGCTCGTTTGCCACCTCTCATATAAAAAAAAAAGGTAGAGCTTTTGCACGTTTGTCATCCAGGTACTTTTACATGACATATCCATACCACCTTATTGGTATGGATATGTCATGCGCGTTGCCATACTGGCCCGCGAGATGCTTCTTCATGCTATCCATATTGTAGGAATATTTTTTTTACTAACTAACTAGGTTGGCGCAGCGAGCCAAAGTGAGCCTTATCCTCCGATAATAAGAGTCTCCATCCAGGTCGGTCCCGCGCCACCTCCTGCCAGTTACCCGTCAGAAGTACACTCAAATCCTTTTCGACCTCGTCTCTTCATCGGTACCTTGGACGGCCGACTGGCCTTCGACCATCTAATAACATGGGCGAAACTAAAGCACATCGATTTCGCTGGCTCGGTCACCTCGAGAGAATGGGAGAAGATCGTACAGTAAAAAATAAAGTTTAAAAACTAAAACCCGACTACCAAAAAAACGCGCTCTAAAAAGTACGAAACATGAAAAATGTCTCTGCTAAAATCATTATTACGGCCGTGGTCGTATGCCACATTGATTTTATTTTATTATTTATAATGAATCTGTTTTGCTACAATAGATGGCATACGACCACGGCAATACGGCATAATAATTTCAGCAGAGACAGTTTTCTTGTTTCGAACATTTTAGAGCGTGTTTTTTTGGTAGTTAGTTTTAACTTTATTTTTATTTAACATATTTTTAGTTATGTAAACAAAATTTATATTTGAAATGTGCTAAAAAAGTTCTTCCTTTGATACCCCACACGGTACCGCCAAGCAATTTGTTTTTTAGTTCCTTACTCTAAGTCCCCTAGAGGGCGCTGTAGTCAATTTAACTTGACGTCATGTAACCTATAACTAGAAGACAATCATGACGCTTCGAACGACACCTCATTTGTTCAAATATTATTACTAGTTTAGAAGTTACAGATGAACATACATACATACATACATACTGGTCAAAATCATAAGCCTCCTTTTTGCTTCGCCGTAGTCGGGTAAAAAGAGCGTACCTGGGACAGCCAAATTTTTTTTTAGGGTAATCAAATTCCTACATAGGTATTATTCGTAATGCGATCCTAACCAAAGCGGATGCCAAAACCTGTAGGCAGAACCAATAGGGATAACAATGCAAGTATTTACATACAAAATAACAAATTCACACCGCACTTATTTGGTTTAGTTATTTGATGACGGACAGACAGACACCGGCGGCGTGTTATTAGCGAGTGGTGTTTGCATTTCAGTTTAGATTGTTTAGGAAACGTTATTGTTCTTACTTCTTCGGTACATTTCCACTCACCACATTATTATAAATCGCGATCTTAAGTTATTACCGTCATCATCATCATTCATCATTTCAGCCAATAGACGTCCACTGCTGGACATAGGCCTCCCCCAATGTTCTCCACACAGATCGGTCCTGTGCCTCCCGCATCCAATGGATTCCCGCGATCTTCACCAGATCGTCGGTCCACCTTGTAGGAGGTCTGCCACGGCTGCGACTTCCTGTACGTGGCCGCCACTCGAGGACCTTTCCGCCCCAACGGCCGTCTGTTCTCCTCGCTATGTGCCCTGCCCATTGCCACTTGAGGCATGCAATCCTTTGGACTACGTTTGTGACCTTAGTTCTCCTGCGGATCTCATCATTTCTGATACGATCACGCAGGGAGACTCCGAGCATAGCCCTCTCCATTGCTCTCTGGGTGACTTTGAGCCTCCTTAATCGGCACATTGTAAGCGGCCACGTTTCGGTTCCATATGTCATCACTGGCAACACACACGCATTAAAGACTTTCGTCTTGAGACACTGCGGTAGATCTGCCGAAAATATGCTGCGTAGCTTCCCGAACGCTGCCCAGCCGAGTTGGATTCGTCGATCGACCTCTTTCTGGAAGTTAGACTTACCAAGCTGGACTTTTTGTCCGAGGTAGATGTACTCGTCTACAACTTCCAGTGTAGAGCTTCCAACCTTTACAAGAGTGGGAACCTTTACAAAGTTATTACCGTACTAAACCTCATGTCATCCAATTCCAACACGCAATGTTAGGGTGACGGGTTGCGCCCAATTAGTGACCCCAACTGATTTAAATTGTAAGCTACAAAACCGGATACTATCTTTTTAATAAATTAGAACCTCCAGCCTCTCGAACGAAAAGCACTTATGGGTTATTCTACGAAATTTTACCTTCCGGTTTCTTCGCGTCTGATTTCTATGGGCTCAAAAATATGGTTCAAATTAGAAGTTTATATATAGTTTTGAGCCTAAGGGCCGTTTTTTTTATCCGTAGTTACCTTTTGGTTAAACTAACTAATAGAAAGAAATAAAGAAAGAAAAATTTATTATTTTGGACATCACAACACTACATACGAGTACAACATTAGTTACAAAAGAACAAACAAACAAAAAGAAAAACAAAATAGATACAGAAAATAAAAACAAAACAAAACAAAGGAAAAACAAAATAATTAGTACTAATAACCAGGCAGTGCAAATAATATAATATACCTAATAGTCAAAGTGACAGCGTCAAAGTGACGTAACTCCTTATAATATAACTATTGGTTAAGCTAACTAATGTTCAAAGACACATTTTGGCGATATTTGACCATTATTCACTTCTTTAAACCATTAGTTCAGTTTGACTACGGATCAAAAAATCGGCCCCAAGGAAATCAGACGCGAAGAAACCGGAAGGAAAATTTTCGTAGAATCACCCTTATACTATTCATTTTAGTTTTTTGTTTTTTTCTTCTTGTTCCTAGAAGTGAAAACTTTTAATTGGTCTTATTTTTTTTAAGTTAGTGCTATTTATTAATTAGCTATAAGATTCCAAAAATGGTAAAATAAAAAAAATTTAATACATATAAAGATAAATATATAATTATGTACTTATAATTGACTATTTAGTATGATTTTATCCTTGAAAAAATTACCGCCAAAAGCGGCCAATTTTGAATGCAAAAACAGATCGAAAATCAGTGCATAATTATTAAATAAATCGTATAAATGTTTGCTTAGAGACTGGAGCTCCGAAATTGTTTATAATAGCTCCGGCTTAGTATCCACAAAATTAAAAATCGATTGGCGTCGCTAGCTGGGGATACCCGTTGCCTTAAAATGGCGTGGTGTCTTAATTTTAACTTTTAAAGCCGCCCCGTAACGAACGTATACCTGTCGCATCCAAACAAAGGAGACACATAACGCGGGTGAAGGAGAGGGAAACTCCGATTCGGTCGTAAAGTCTACCTCGGGTGTGAGGGAATAATATTTTTAATTACTGCGATCTTATATAAAAATAATCTTTTATACGTTAACTGGTACCTACGATCGGGAAATCTCCCGCATACCATTTACAAACGAAAATCGCTTGTACGCACGAGACATAAAGGGCGATTTTTAAAGCAAAAAACTATGCAAGCTGCGAGCAATGTTTGATCGTACACTTAAAACTGGAATTCAAGACCAAAAAGCTACTACAATGTTGCCACTGCAATAAAATTATCGTACAATGTATATACCTATTTTCTAAAAACATAATTTATTTATTGGTAATTTTAATTCTATTTAAAGAAGTAATTTTATGTATTTATTTTCACATAAATACAATATTATACAAAATAATAATACAATTACGTTTTAATAAAAATTTTATCATCTGTAATGTTTGGTAGAAAAACTGGTATTGAGCTTGTGTCACTTCTGGTGTTAATAACATTTGGTACAACTTATTGCTGTTTTGTGCAGTGAGTGAAGTGCAGCAAAGTGATATTAATATAAGAATCTTTGAATTATATCGTTTTTAAGACTGCTATTGGGTGTAGAGTGAGTTATCACGTGAACAACTTGCTAAGATCTAAGTAAGTCTTAAACCTGCGATTTCATTAAGAGTAGTCTCGACAGAATCCGTAGGTCGATAAAACGCTAAACTGGGGGTGTTTATTGACTGACTGAGACTTTGACAGACTTCGACGGTTACTACCCACTTTAACTAACAAAGAAACGAATAACAAAAAGGTTCGCTAAACCTGAAAACCATTTGGCAGTGACATGTGACGTTGATAGATTTGACAGAAGAGAGTTGAGAATGTGTCGAGTTGGTCATAAGCCATTGTTATAGTGAAGTTATAAAGTATCACATTTTTGATGGCTTTAACTTATTTTGTAGCAGTATGTGTCTTGGTTTGTAAGCTTTATCAATGATGATGATGACACAATCTATTTAGGGATTACACACATCTTTGTGATTTGTGTGTGACATAATACTTTACGGTAATTATGTCACACACAAATCACAATGTAAAAACTTTATCTATTCTTGTATAAAAACAATGGCATGATGATTGAATGTAACTTTCAATGGCCCTCTAACTGTGACGTTTATAATGTTTCGTATTACATTTGTATACTCTTTAGTGGTGTCACTGGCAACAGCTAAACCATCTCAAATATTTGAATTTCTTCGTCTGCATGTTTGTGCGAGTCGATGGCAAATACAAGATTTTTTACTATAATAACTTTATATAATTACTCAAAATAATACCATCTTTGAGTAATGAGAATGACTTTGGTAACTCAACAGGCATCTTCTAGGCAAACGCGTATCATCCTAGACCTAGTGATTGTGGTCAAGCGTTAGTGTAGGGCAAAGACCTCCATCATAGAAATCAAGTCATCGCTACTATGTAGGGGGTTACCACACTGACGGATATCGAGCGTTTTTAAAACGGAGTAACGATGCAGCTACGCAGCGTTCATGTCGCGGATACGCAGCGACGGTTTGAAAACGCTCGCATTCCGCCAGTGTGGCTTAATCACCAACGGGGCGTTCAAATCTCTAACATCTTATGTATATTCTGATCATGTTTTTATAATATCTGAATTTATGAAAATGTTCGAATTATTTTAGAATTTTCAATCAGTCAATTACCTTCCACTGCTAAACATAGCTACATTCTATGCTAGAGGCGACCCGAGCAAGCGGGTCACCTGATGATCACCGCCTCTCCTGGATATTTGCGAGAATAGAGGAGTCACGAATTAACACTTGCCGGCCTTTTCTAAAGGAGTACGGTCGTCTCTTGAATATCCCTGGGCTAAGCCATCCTCCTTATTCGAGTCGATGTCCTCATTACTGTGGGTCGTGATCCCTGAGGAATCAATTGTTCGCGGACAATGTTCCGCAATCTCTGTCCGTTTGGCGACATGAAGGGCTTCGTGGATATTCGTGTCGAGGGTTTTGCGGATTTCGTCGGACTGTCTCAACGGACTGCGACCTCTAGGGCGTTTTCCCGTCACCATCATCAGGAAATAGTACTGCAGCCAAACGGTTTCACAAACTGGTGTACCGTTTATTTGATAGGCGTTCTTTCGCATCACAAAAGAATTCCAGAACCTGTCCCTTCAAATTACATTATCGGAATGGAATAAATTAGGTCGCGTGGTACCTATTAGAGTAGAGTGGGTCCGTGCGGAAACTCGTTCCATTTTCATCGTTAATATTCACTGAATTAAGATCCATAATTTCATATTATTATAGTGGTACACCTGTTAGGTGTTTATTTTTTAAACCCCCAACACGAAAGGAAAGAAAACTGGGCAAGTGCGTGTCCCTTTACGTGTTTGCTACCGTAATAAATGTTTTTAATTTTATTCTACCACTTTGTGCGTGACAATTTTGCTGGTTCATGCCAAATTACAGCTTTCCAGTACAAATAGTCTTTGAGCTAGGCTGCGGACACGATGAAACTATAAGGGTTCCTTGTGGACTTCGGAAAAATGATGGAGCAATAGTGACCTAAAAAGATTGATTTTGATACTGTTTTTGCATGATGGTTAGGTTAGAAATGTTCTTAGTAGTTTGAAGATTATCCTGTCCTGTTGCAAGATCATCAGCCCGTTTCTGATGGTAGAAGGTACGTGAAGCACTCGTATTGGTCTTAGTTCAGTATCTAATACCTTAAACGACAACCATTCATTGCTAACTTTTGGAGTTACCTTACTTCCTTTTGGGGTATCCATCCTCCCTGGTCAACATACATGACCGAAGCAGAGGTATCACATTTATTCTTATAATCAGCTCAGTGGGATGGTGGATTTAACTGTATGGCTTGGTATGTGATGACACATTGTATGAAAGTTTGGCGATTAAAAAGAGTAACTGGCGAGTTTCTTGCCGGATCTTCTCGACCAGAAACAACTTTCCGAGCCGGTGGTAGAATCGCATTATGTTTATTTATTTCTTTAGTATATTTTATGTATCAACATATATATGTATTAACATGTAAATTATACATAAGTACTTATAAATAGTTTTAAGTCATTAAAATGTATGACGATTTGTAAGTGCTGTGAATTTGGTCTCATCAATAAATAGGTTATTAATAATGACCTAGATGGTGTTCGGGTTTTTTTTTTCAAAAGGAGTATATACCCGTTTTAAAAAATGGAATGAATAAAGTGAGAGACCTGGAAAGCGGTGATAATGATGATTTAATTTCGACTACTATCGATTCCGTAATCTTTGCACGCCTGCAGTAGATTGCATCAAAATACTGTCACGAACCACTTCCTATTTTGCCAATGACAGGAACTCCATTGCATCTCGATGCATCTGAGCCGGTTGAGTGACGAGCTCATTTGCTAAGCTATTATTGCTAGGAAACAAAGCCTCGCCTGACCTTCCTACAAGTCGGCCATTGTATTCAAATATATATGTCGTTTAATGCTACCACGTGCTACTGTCGCTAACACTCGAGGGGGTTAAACGTAGGTTCATAACCTTTTCATCATTATAGATAGATAGATAGAATCAACCATTACCTCAAAATACAAATACTTTCTTTATTAATTACTTCAGACTTATACAGTACCAGTCTTCATAAAGTGCACATATCAAAATCAGGGTAACTACACCCCTTTTTATAGACGGAAATAATAAAAAAATATATTTGTATTTTTTATGGTTTTTAAAAATTATGAGTTGCACCTGTTTCCGATTGCCTAAAAGGAGGCTTCAAAAACGTATAGTAAACGAAAAAGGCTCGGCAACCTTAGATAATAAGTACTGTGTTTGTATTAAATAAATAAATTAAAAAAAAATAGATTTGATTTAGTCGAAGTCGGCAACATACTTACTCTGGAGATGAAGACCATAGGCTACGTTCTTCAGGCATATTGTCCCAAATATTAGAGGATAATATATTAAAGGATTGCATGCCTCAAGTGACAATGGGCAGGGCATATAGCGAGGAGAACAGACGGCCGCTGGGGCGGAAAGGTCCTCGAGTGGAGGCCACGTACAGAAAGTCGCATGCCGTGGCAGGCCCCCCACAAGGTGGACCGACGATCTGGTGAAGGTCGCGGGAATCCATTGGATGCGGGCAGCGCAGGACCGATCTGTATGGAAATCATTGGAGGAGGCCTAAGTCCAGCAGTGGACGTCTATTGGCTGAAATGATGATATTGACGGACAGATTTGTATACCTTAATGTGTGGCTATCCATACCCAATCATTGCCAGGAACACTGATAAAATATTCTTATAACGAAGATAGGGCACATTTAGCCTGTATGTACTTATGATTCATACTTCAGACGTGTTAACCTTGATAATGACAAAGAAATCTTTTGTTCATTCTTAGTTTTTTCTTGCATTCGTCCCAAGGGTTTACCAATCATCTGTATATTTATTTATTTATTTTATTAAGGACACAAAACAGGCAACAGTTAAGAGAGTTAAACATAGTAAGCTTATAAGATAAATTACAAACTAGACTATTACCTAAGAACATATATCCCTGACATGGAACAAAATGTAAGAAAAAAAGTTGGTTGGTTGAAAGGTGCCGGAAGGGCTGTAGGTAAAGAAAAAAAAGGTAAATTTAATTATAATATAATCATAATCTTTCTAGGAGGGTTTTGACAGCCCTCTTGAAGATATTGGACTAACAGAAAAGATATCAATATCGTGATTGTTCCGAACGAGTTCATTGTATTGGCGACACATACGGACTATGAAGATGGGTGACTATGACTATGATGACGGGTTGAAGAAATATGTGTTGTTGCGGTAAACACGGAGGGAAAATAATTTGGGATGGCGAGTTCTAAAAAGAGTATTACAATTTAAAGCAGAAAGAAGTTGGGGAACCCAATAATAAATTGACTATCTTATGGATATATATTAAGTCACTCTGCATGCGTCTTGTCTCCAGAGTATAGTATAGATATTAAAGTCATATCATAAGTATATTAAAATTCTAGCTTTCGCCCGCGGCGTTGCCCGCGTATATTTATTTGCCCCACAGGATAAAATAGTATCCAATGTCATTTTCCTTGTTGTAAGCTTCCTCTCCGCCAATTTTCATCCAAATCGGTCCAGCGGTTCTTGAGTTATAAATAGTTTAACTAACACGACATTCGTTTATAAATATAGATTTACTTATTAGTCTTAAAAGGGAAGTTTAAGGGGAAGGTGTGTCAACTTTTAATCTTCCCTTCCCCAGGATTGGGTCTCTGGTACTCACTAGGCGAAACATTATTTATATGATTTAGAATTTATTTCATGCTAATGAGACAATTAGTCCATACTTATTGCTTATACTTATGTAGCATAATAACAGCATCTGTGTATGATGTCAATGAATGTCCTCGAAAACAGATGTTTATGTTAGTACCTAACTCTCCACTGTCAGATTGATACAGATACTATAGTTTTAATTGCTATCATATAAAATGAAAGAAACGTTTTGTATTATTTTTTTCTTATATGACCCTAGCGGGTTTTCTCTCGCAATTATTGGCCTATTGCTATAAAAATAATCTTATGAATAAATTTAGCGTATGCCTTTGCCGCAGTGGGACTAAGAAGGACAAAAAGCAAACGATTAGGAATCACGCTTTTGACCAATTGCAATAAAAAAGTGTGAATGAGTTCAAAGCTTTTCGCCAAATGTCTATTTAATTTACTCTTAAATATGTTAAATATTTTTCACGATAACTCCCTGTTCTCCATGATCTCGGGGCCTAGGGGGGAATTGAACTTATTGAATAAGTTCAATACCCGGGTCGAGCAAAAAGTATGTTTGGAATTTTTTGCACATAGTTTGGATTTGTGATCACCAATCCGCATTAGGCAAGCGTGGTGATTAAGCCTAATCCTATCATAGGAGCGATGACTTCATTTCTATGATGGAGGCCTTTGCCTTGCAGTAGTACAATACGATATATGATTTTTTTTTTATTTTTCAATCAAAAGACCTCTCAATGATAGAAACATCGTTGAAAGAATCACTTGATTCTCATTTAAACTACCTGAGATATCACAACTTTAAAATCACATTATTTTGGGCAAACCCAAAACGCTCTATACAAATGGCTACTTAGTCACACCTAAGTATTTTGTATGCATTTCATTTGAATTTTGTATGGTAGCTATATCAAATGTTTCGTTTATGTCAATGGTTCTATTATAATTATTGGTGCAAATCGTATGGGTTATTCAATGGTATAATTATTTTTTAATAATTTCATACTTTTGAAATGGACTTGCCCATGAATCTTTGAATGACCATAAAACCGGCTAGACGTTATATTTTTAATTGAGAATTTTTGCAATTGGCACATATTGATCTATATTTTGATAAAATATTTATATTTTGTAAAATCTTGAGCTTAGTCATATACCATTTTATATGATTTGGCTGATACTTTACTTTAATTTCACGGTGATGTGAATGATACAAATGAATCTTATTGGTGCAGACGATTGCCATATTAAATGTCAATAACAATATAATGTTTTAACTACAATAAAGCAATCAGAAACGTTTAAAGATAAGTCAGTTTAATCAGTGGCTTTTACAAATATTTGAACTTTGAGATTCCGGAACTAAGTCCCATTAGTAAGAACATAGTACTTACTCTTAATCTCACAATCTGCGCGTAACTAAGTATATCAGTGTTTAATCCGCGCGTAGCGGACGCCTGCGCAAACGCAACGCGACCGCCATCAGTCCAGCGTTGCGCACTACCGCGCGTACACGCCCTACCAACATTCCCTAAAAATAAATTGCAAACAAAACAATACATACAAAGTGTTAAAAAAAATGTGTGCCAAATAACTTTTTAAAAAGTGGCGATAGGACTGTTCCTTGAAGTACCTAACCCGAAAGTGATGACCTTGAAATATTTGTAAACAAAATGTGTGGAAAATAGTTCATTACTTTCTTAAATGGCAGTGCGCATCTGGACTTCATAGATATAATACTCCAGGTTACAAGTGTTTACAAAATTAAAACTGATGCTTCTTGGATGAATAGTGAATCTCAGATTCTGCTGTCTAAAAGACACCTTACGCAACGTGCTTAGAACCGATATTTCTTCCTCTCCATCAAAGCTGGATCCAAAATGGCATCTGCATCTTCAGCATCGGATACTCCTACTCCAACGGAAACTCTAGAAGGAACCCCTTCACCAACAGGACCTGAAGTGATCAACAAATTCAACTGGCTTCAAGCAAGAGCAGCTCAGAACAGAAGAGCGAATCCATTCGTGAAGTCACGACCTTCGCTGACTAGAGAAAGTTCTACAGCGGAACTGTTTTCTAGAGAGAATTCTAGCAGCGACTTCTTCCAAAGTTCAAGGTTAAACCTTTTTGAAACCACAGCTGCTCCGAAGCCGGAGGCGCAAAGTCGAGGATTTATCAAGGTAATGCTCTTACTTAATCTATTTTGATCGTGGTAATGTCTAAAGAAGACATCCTATATAAGCTTATGTGATGGCTAATCTCGTAAAATTTGCGGGAGTGCCTTGTGTGGAGAACATTAGGGAAGGCCTATGAATTGATGATGATGAAGGATAATGTGGGGTTGGTAGGACTGTCCGATGTCTTTTTTTTGTGTGTGTTTGTTATCAGGGCAGTTTAGTCCTCCTGCCGATTTTTTTTATTTAATTACACAGGTCCTTAAACCGTTATGCAAATCAGCTCAAATGTGTGCGTAAACACATGTGCATTCTTATCAAAGTCAAATGTTTTGACTATAATAATGTGATTGCAAAACCTGTGTCCCCTCATTTTAGGGTATAACTCCCAGTTACGTCCAAGGCCGTCGCTTCGGAACCCTGGTACTTTTGCACCATGATCCAGGATTCGGGAAATTGCAATGCCGTCTGACCTTCGCAACCGTTAAACTAACTGGATCAAGGTTACACGTTCAGAATCGTTATCTCAAATATTTTAGGTATCCAGAAAACGTGTAGGTTTCCCTCATCGCCGAGCTAATAGTAGAAAATTGGAAAACCTGTCATGGTGAGAAAATTAAACTCCTTCGCCTCACCAACAAGGTGTTCTATTTGCGTATACAAGACTCGATCTGACGTCACTGTATGACGTAGCACGTCGGACTTCATGCATATTCCATACACGCTGTGTATTGTTTACAATGGTTTACACGATCCCATACAAAGGTGAGATAAAAGATGATTAACCCAACTTGTATAGGTAACTGTAGAGAAGGTGAACTGTTTGTCAAATGTTTTTTTTAGTGCGAGGAAATTACTTATGAGAACAGCTGTTTGTGACGTCGACAACACTGTTGAAAATGCCCAATGAGGGTTATCGCATGTGAAAGATCCTCTAGATGGCGTATTGTTGGACTGAGGTTCAACATCAACCGCATTGGTTGTTTAGTTTGTCAAATTGACATTTTGACAGATCACGTTTAAAAATAACCAATCACATTGTATATGGACCTCACTCCTATGGTACTCTATCTAGCGGATTTTTCAAACGCGAAAACCCTCATTGAGACTTGCGTGGGAAAAATCCACTAGATGGCGCACTGAAGGAAAAGAGTGATGATAGCATAGAGGAAAAAAACGAGCCTTCTATACAGGGGGTCGTGGTTTGAATCCGAGCATGTACATCTGGATTTTTCATAATCTACGTGCGTTTTTTGTTTATTCCTTTTTATGTGATAGGTGGCAGACGAGTAGACGGACAATCTGATGGTAAGCGATTGCCGCCGCCCATGGACGTATCCATACATTTCCAAATTTTCTGCATAAATATATAGCCTCTTTTATAAGAAATATTACTTTTACACTATTAATAATAATGTAAATGTAATAATCGTTATAGTATTTTAAGATTCTGATGTTATTTTCGGAATAAATTTAAACCTTATGGTGACCACGAAAGTGATAAGCCGGATAATGACTTGGGCGGCGGCAATCGTTTACCATCAGGTGATCCGTCAGCTCGTCTGCAAACTATCGCATAAAAAGAAATAAAAACAAACGCACGTAGACACCAGTGATGACTCCACTGGTGTCGTTCCACACTCCACAGGTACCTGCCAACCTTTAAACCCCCTTTCCCCTTTGATTGGGCTTCCGGGGTACCGGACACTCGCAGCGAAACATAGCACAGTGCTGCTTCACGCTGGTTTTCTGTGAGGTCGTAGTATCACTCCGGTTGAGCCAGCCCATTCATGCCAAAGCAAATGCGTACCTTTGTTTGATTAGTATAATTAAAGGTGCGTACGATTATTATGATTATGATTATGATAATGTACTTAGGCATTAGAGGTACAGGTTGCTTCAACTCATCATGATTGGCAAAATAGAGGGGATGCGAACGCGTTGGATGAAGGAAAAAGTCGTGGCTGCGTAATACATATAAGGGAGTGGACTGGCTTCGCATCAGTGGAACGGCTGTTTCGTCTCGCAATGAACAGAGAGGATTTAAGAAAGCTGACGGCCATCCTTCAAAACTGAAGAGGCACTCAAAAAAGAAGAAGAAACCATGATTCAAAACCTGATAGATTAGGATGAAATTAATCTGTACGACAATTTGGCAGGATCGTTTGGGAAAGTAACGCTAAATTATTTTCTTGTAAAGTGAACTAAAACAAAATAAGATCGTTTTAAAAGTACAAAATATTACTAGAAAAAGCTCTGACTGAGCAAGGCTGCACAAAATCAGAAAACCGCCATTAAATTAGAGATCGTAGTAAACATTTTTATATGTACCTAATACCTAATTGCATTGTTTTACTGCAGAAGAGAACTCTGAATGACCTCAGTCTATTTGTTACTGTTTATCGGACAGATCGAACCGAAGTATCGATTGCAAGCATATCGGCCAAGGGCTTAGCGTAACTGCGTTGAATAATCAACTCGGGTCACCACCCCCGTGCTGCAGTTAGGAATAATAAACTATAAAATTCGAGCGATGTTAGCTCAGTGGTTCAGAACGCGCCTTTCATAGGGGTCGTGGTTCCAATCCGAGCATGTACCTCTGGATTTTTCAAATCTATGTGCGTATTTCTTTAGCACGGCGGTGAAGGAAAACAGCGTGAAGAAGCCTCCACGTTTCGAATAGTTTTATGAAAAGTGTAACCGTGATTTGGTTGATCTGGTTCCACTGTAAAAAATTGCAAAGGTCAAACGGCAGTCGCTTCTTTACAATTACCAGCCTCTCCAAATCCTGAATCATGGTCCAAGCGTACCACAGGCTCCAGTTATGCAGCTTAGGACGCAACCGGGAATAACGCTAGGATGAAGAGGAAAAAACTTTAAAATTCGATGTTCGGTTGGTTATGACACTTTGAGTTTAACTAATGAACTCCTTGAATTAAGTTTTGAGATACTTGATAATATTTTTTGAGAGGGCCAGGAAGAATGGAGACACCATCGAAAAGCTGTGTCATTAAAAAATCCCAGGGAAAAAGAACAAGAGGACGAAGCCCTATGCGATGGACAGATTAATTCGTCGAGTCACCGAGACTAACATAAACGAAGCCATCAACGCAGCAGAAGATCTAGATAAAACAATTAGGAATGAGGCATGATTCCTCGAAAAGACCTTCAGTAGTGAAGAAAACGATGCAAGGATACTCCATAATATAGATTATTTTAAAGAACAAATAAATCTTCGAGAGCAACAGCCAAGAAAAGTCGCAGATGTAACGAATAGCGCACAAAAAGTGAAAGTGTGCAGGACATGTTGCCCGTGTTGAAACATCTTGGTGCAATATCACAATTGCGCTGAAAAAGAGTCCTCAAATCTTCTGGAATAGGGAAAAGTAAAAAGAAAGGGATGCAGCAAGAGATAATACAAACAAACCATAAAACCGAATTGATATTGACCAATTGTCCATCATGTCGGTCACCACATGTGGTTACGCGATCCTGTCATTCGTGCCAACTGTGTGTAACCTATTTCGCTGTGTTAAATTACTATTGTCACTCTGAACTGTGTCACTAGAATCTAATTTTAGACTACTACGGAATACGAAGCATGCAATGTAGTAGCCGGTTCCATGAGTTTTATGGATGTAAACAAAACGGCCATTGCTATTTGTAGATAAGTATTTTCTACTACTCGTTGCCGGCGCATGTATATCCTCCTTCCTACAATATCGATTCCTTCAAACGAAGCGTGAAGAAGCATTTCGCGGTCCAGTATGGCGGTGCCAACAGAGGTGATGCCTTGACATCGCTTCCGTTGTAATTGCAACTTGGGGTCTTCTATTTTACTTACCATCAGGCTGAGGAGAGCCAATACACTGAGCTTCTATAAAAAATAAATTAATAAATAATAATTATCGTTAAGCATTGTTTATTCTATCATTAACTATAATATGTTTGACCAGTGAAACGATATTAGTGATAGATAAACTATGTATACATAAATACTCAAACTTCATCAGCAATATACAGGCTTAGTCTAATGTGTGAATTGTATATTGTAATACTCCATAAAGCAACATCCCACATTACCGATTTATCAAAAATATTTCTTTCGTACCTTAAGTGTAACATTTTTTGTTAGAGGAATATGGAATCTTTTGTAAAAATCATACGTTGACCCTAGTTAGAAGTTAAGATAAGGAAAGAATGATAATATATTTTCAAATTAGTGCAAAGCGATAGGATGCGATGAATTTGTATAATATGACAAGACAACTTAAATAAGACGGCAAAAATGTGTCGTTTTCAATTCATCAGTATCATCTCACGATCCCACAGTTCGTTATGCAGCACACAATAAGGCAGCCATTGTTCTTCTCATACCTATAAGAAAATTGTTTCATGTAATCATTATCATTATTAATAGCACTGGAAAATCTTCTATTCTTGTTTCACTGCCTGATGCATCTCTGGTCCTTCATATATTTTCTACCTTGCGTGGACAAGTACAGCTTTTCCTCTTAATTGCACAAATCTTTTTAAATTCATTGTGAAAACGGTACCACCTACTCAATTTATTCCCTCAGTAGCTCTTGGCTTGTTGAAACAAAATCTTATCTCCAATTGATCGTCGATTATCGTGTTCTGTCTATTGTCGGCACTTCCTGTCTCAGAGCTCGTAAACTGCACTTTATGAGTTAACGCACAGACAGACATAATAAAGACTTTAGATCTAGTTAATGGAATGAAGGATGGAAATAGATCGCGAATTATATTTCATTAATTGGCAGTCGCGTGGTTTTTGGCTAGGTAATTTTTAGGTCAACAAAGCTAATCAGATTTTAATTCTTCACAGAACGCTTTAAAATATACCATGCGTTATTTTAACCTTATAAACTTCAAAAGGGTGTAACAGTGATAGAAACATTTTAAATTGTAAATTATCTAGTAAAAAACATCACTTTAAAAAAAAAAAAATAAAAAAAAAAAAATACGTTTATTGCTTTCTCATAAAACAAAACAGGTACATAGGTATTTCCGTAACACTAGAACTTATCTACCTTACATACTTCGTTTTTTAAAATATTAACAATAATCTAAGGAAAGCAAAAGGCAGTGGCTCAGCTAATGCTGACATAGGTCAGCGCTGATTTTCAGCCGCTCCTACCCCCCTAAGGTAGAGTGCGAGGGTACGGATGCGAAGGCTTAAAACATAAATAACAAAAACAATAAAATTCTCTCAAACCTAGATTACAAAAACAATATACCTAAATACATAAAATAACTCTAAAGTAGCACTCTGTTATTAAACTTGTGTTGCGTGGGGGTGAGTGTGTGCGTGCGTGGTGTGTGTAGTATATGTGTCACATCACTTTCCATACAAATGAATGGAAAGTGATGTTTCTTACTAGATAATTTACAGTATTCTGTTGTGCTCGTGAACAGAAACAATTGAAACAGTTAAAAAAGCACTCTAACTCTTTAAGCTCTTTATTTTGTACAATAAAGTATTATCTTTACCTACTGCACCTAATTAATCAAGAACTCCTTGAATCAAATTTTTACCAGCTGCGGCAGCTGGCTGCAGCTGAATGAATGACTTCTTATAGTGTACAGGGCTTGAATCATATGACCTCAGAGTAATGGATACTACTTAACATGGACAAAAGGAAGAGGATTTCACACATTTTACACATTTTTTCCTTCTTCAATCATTTAAATTGAAAGTCGATTAACTCCTTGTTTTCTGCCGCTGCCTTCTTGGAAACTATAAGTGCGTTTTATGAGATAACATCGCACAGACAGACGTAATACAATGAAACGAAGTCTTGTGGAGCACTTGTTCCCAAACTTATTTCATCATACTCCGGAGAAAACCTTCAGGGTTTTGATCCACATTCGTTTCACACACCTTTGTTAACTAAAATGGTTTTATAAAAGAGTTTTCATTCTTTTTTCAATTTTTTTGTTATTTTTTTCGTTTTAAACGTCAAGACTGCAATATAACACCGTTTTAGCTAACAAAGGTTTATTGAACGTTCACAAACTCAGTAGTAGATACTAAGTATGAACGTTTATGAATAAACCCTCAATAGCTTCAAGAACTGACACCAATCAAATGAGCCTGAACTTGAGGACATTAAATCAAACTCAATGGTCATATAAGGATGTCTATTCTTTTTTTTAAAGTGATAGGTGACAGACGAGTTGACGAATCACTTTTTGGTAAGCCGGAACCCAGCATATCAGTGCAAGACGCAAGTGCGCGGTCAACGCGCAAATGTGGGAGAGCCACGCTTAGGCCTGAATTGGCCGGCTCGACCGGAGTGATACCACTGCCTCACAGAATACCGGCGTGAAGCAGCGCCTGCGCTATGTTTCGTAATTATTTGAAAACGTCCAATAAACCTAAATGCCAGTGAGCATTTGGCTAAAGCTGTTGGCACTAAATCATTTTCTTTCATAGACGTGGTTTCATATCCTTGTATACTCTACCAATTGAAAAATTGCCTAAGCAGCTGTATACTCTACCAATTGAGAAATTGGTCAGCAATGATCAAAAGTTAAACTTTCTATATTCAGAGTATAACCACATTTGTAATAACAAGGGGATAAAATTGCTAACTTTGAGACCTCTCATAGACAGATAAATGTGCGGGAAATTGCCTCCTTTTAAAACGGGAAAGCTTCCCAGATGTCTAAGCGAAGTTAAGTTTGACAGCTTTGCGACTACAGGATCTTGATCGTTTTATTGTTTAATTTCTGCTATTGCCTCTTATCGGTGTATAGGGCTTTCCTTTCTGCATCACTTAGGCATTAGTATCTTTTTTTAACACAGTCTAAGCCCTAGTTTTCTCGTGTCTTGTCAAAACAGGTGCAAAAAGGATTTATTTGTTTTCGATTTACCGAAGGTTTTCGCCAACTGTGTCGAGTCGCGCGCAAACGTCAATTTGACAGAATATTGAAGCGCGCGCAAATTTTTAACAACTATTATTCAACGGTGCGGGCTCCAGTTTCCTCGTGTCTTGCTCATCGTATTGAGACCAGAATAGCACAATAGGACAGTCAGCCGCAGGTGCAATCACGCATTCATCAGTACGTACAGTCGTCGATCTGACAATCTGTGTCATGTTTGACGTTGACATAGATTGTGGCGCGCGAATTTTCGGTATTATGCATTGTACAGAACCGTTATCTTCTACTTAGTTTGTGGAACCGTTATTGGAATTATAGGGACTAGCATACGTTTGGGCATTTTTGATTTTGTTGAACCTAGTAACGTACGCCCCCTTTCAATATTATATTGTGAACAATAGGCTTGAGACACTATGTCATCACTACGTCATGAGAAGTCGTGACATCACTTCTGAACATAAAAACAAAATTATTTTGGGATTATACTATAATATTATGTTATATTCACTATCATGTCATTTCATCGAGAGTTGACAGACATAACGATGAATATAAAGATCGACAGTATCATAATCTCGATATCTAGTTAAAGATCTATCTATTATATCTATAATATTGTATTTTATTTATGTATTACTTATATTTTAACATTTACACTTTATCTCTATTTTTTTTCTCTTGTTGAATATTGCACCACCTATTCCTTCTCTACTATTAAATGTCCTTTCAGCGTTAAGACCGCCGAAATTGTACACAAAATTTCTGTAATTTTTAGTACTTAAGTTGTGTATTTTGTGCAATAAAGTGTATCTATCTATCTATATGTCTAGGGTTACCTATCTCTAATATGATTTCCATCATCTCAGCATGTTGGACGCATCCAAAGCCATAGCTTTGGTGCCCGGGGTAAAACAAGAACTATGATTCAGGATTAGGGAAGTGAATATAGCGACTGCCGTCTAACCTTCGCAACCATTAGACAGGGGAACCAGACCAACGAATCATGGTTACACATTTCAGAAACAATCCGAAACGTGCAGGTTTCCTCACATTTTCTCTCACTAAGAGCTAGAGCAAAGATATGAATGAATGATAACTTTATGATATATAGATATAGGACTTGAGATCAGTAAAACAGGATTCTAAAGTCTTCAGAATCTTCTTTATTACAGTAAAGATATAGATAAAGATTTCTTTATTGACCACAGAACACAAATTTAAGCACGAGACACATTTTTGACATAAATACACAAATAGGACAAATTCTGTAGCCAACAAGGCCCAACCTCAGCATTGGCTGCAGTGGCCGAAGCTGCTGTAGCGCTGGTTTTCAGGCAGAGCCTCGGCGACGTACTTGCATACATACATACATGCAACAGGAAGAAAGACAAAACAAAGAACAGTAAATCGGAGAGCAAGCCAATTTGCATCTTTCCTCGTCTCACAACTACAGTAAACTCAATTCATCATCATCATCATCATCAGCCCATTTAAGTCCCCACTGCTGGGGCACGGGCCTCCCTCAATCACATGAGGGGTAATTGCCATACTCACCACGCTTGGCAGACGGGTTGGCGAGGGTTTTGATATAAATGCAGAGTTTTCCTTCTCTGGGTGCTGATGATCATGCCAGCAGCTTTACCTTAGTCGCCTTTTACGACACCTCGGTAAGAGTGAGGGTGGCCTATTCTACTCTGCCGGGGACCACACGGCTTTTCTCAAACTCAATTCATCTTATTATTAATCGCGGTCAAAAGTTACTACCGCACTAAAGTTCATGTTCTTCCGTTCCAACACGCAATGTTAAAAAGGGCGAACAAAATTTTTTTTGGGACTATCCTTAGTTCGCGATTTGTAATATGGGAATCATTCTCTCCGTTCGACCTATACGCCCTGTTGATCTAATGGTTTAAGTACCGGGCCGTGATCTCGGGGTCCTGGGTTCGATTCCCGGGTCGAGCGAAAAGTAATGTTTCGAATTTTCGAACATAGCTCGGATTTGTGATCACCAATCTGCATTAGGCAATCGTGGTGATTAAGCCTAATCCCTTCATAACTTGATTTCTATGATGGAGGACTTTGCCCTGCAGTAGGACAATATATAGGATTATACTTTACTATTCTCTCCGTTCCATTTTACCCGTCTTCCATTCCGTCCCACTCTCTAATAATCCCACAAAGATATATGCAAATAGATTTGAGAACTCTACAGATGCATGCATCTAAAGACGCATTCTTATACACTTAGCTACCTCGCTTTCTGGTTATAGACGAAAACATACTGAGATTACGCAAAACTGTAAGTCTGTAATACAGTTGCAAAACTTCTGAATTATTCCGAATAATTACAGAATAGTTCGCAGAAAACTTCTTTCAGTCAGAATTTTTCAAATTAGTTTTTTAGATTTTGAAGTGAATGTTTGGTGATGGCGGGACTCGACATACCTAAAATAAACAGTGTTTAAGTTGAAGGCAATCGTTTCTGGATTATTAAAGTATTTAAGTTACTCTATGATTATTAATAAAACATGTACAGAAGCCATAACCAATACCATGTTATCACATTTTGAAACCCTTATGGGTACCTACGGAAACTGTACTCCCAGCGCCATCTATTGGTGTAATAATTCATCCCCCGCAGAAAATGTTTCGATAATAATTCGATCGAACAATAATTGTTCGAATCAGCGCTCCTACTGCGAATTATTCGCAGTAGGAGCTGAATAGTTCTGTGGATTTTTGATGTAAATGTTTATAGGTCGCTAAACATCTACCAATAAAAACTATACAATTAAAATATTACATTTAAAAGTAAATTCGTCTAAACTTTTATCAATTGCAGTAAACATTTCTTATGGAAATCCGGGAGCTTGCGTGATGTAAACATGTATCGTGACATCTTATATTACTTTACTCTTTGGTGACATCTATCGCAATTGGGAAACTATACCGAACTACTTGCTTAATTGCTTTTCCTAGCGCCATCTATTGGTGTTTCGTGCGCCGCGCGCTGTGTTGTTGTTGGCTGTGAAAGGTGCGGGGCGGGTGGCCCTCCCTGGAGAAGTTTTCCCGCGAGATGATTGCCCCTCTCATCCCCCGCAGAGAATGTTTCGATAATAATTCGATCGAATAATTCGCAGTAGGCGCTGAATAGTTCTGTGAATTATTGATGTAGGTATCGAGAAGTGAACTGACCACTACTAATATTTTATGAAGATTTCTCCTGTGAACATACACTTCACCTGGCTGTGTTCGGTCAAATGGTTAGATAGCCAAGTTTTCATAATTTGTTAGTAAAAAGTAGATATTACATTCACAATGCAACGCATTAAAGACCCTGACAATGAAAATAAACGCATAAATGTTTACAGGTCGGTAAACATCTACCGACTAATAAAAACAATAATGTAGAAGGGGTGACTTAGAATCAAAGATGATTCCTCGGTCTGACGATCAATTTAATGAAGTCTTCGGGTAAAACAATACTATCCCGTTCAAAAAGTGAGCTCAAGCTTGACATCCAATAGGTACTGGTAGAAAGCGGCCGGGATGACCCTACTTTAGTCCACGTATTACCGTGGGAGAGCCTAGCTTCGGCATGAATGGGCTGGCTCGACCGGAGTGATACCACGGCCTCACAGAAAACCGGCGTGAAGCAGCACTGTGCTGTGTTTCGCTGCGTGAGTGAGGGTACCGGAGGCCCAATCCGGGGAATAGGGGATTTAAAGGTTGGCAGCGCACTTGTGTGTGACACCACTGGTGTCACGGGTGTCCATGGGCAGCGGTAATTGCTTACCATCAGGTGATCCGTCTGTTCGTCTGCCTACCTATTACATAAATAAAAAACAAAAAACCACGCACCAGAGTTTCACAAGGACTCGGTCGTTCATTGTCAGATATGGGTATATCGACTGGCAACGTCCACAGATCAAAGTACAGTTCCTCCAAGTATGGGCTTCCTATGCCTCTATCTTCCTACTTGAGTTTACTTGACAAGAGTTCGTTGGACCTATTATAGTTGAAAAACACAAATACATGCGCGTTGCAAATATGCACAGTGCCGTTTATTAACAATATAAGTTAACTTAGCCCTTCGTCTTATATAAACGGAAAAAAATAATGCTTGCGCGATGCAATTACGCACAGCGTCATCTGTTGAGATTCGGAGGAAGTTTTACGTTAACAACCGACGGTGCATGCTACAGAAAAAAATGGTTTGTTGCAATACAATTTAAAATATTAGATTTAAAAGTAAATTCATCTAAACTTTTTTCAACTGCAGTAAACGTTTCTTATGGAAATCTGGGAGCCCAAACGCTTGCGCGATGAAAAAATACATCGCGACATATCGCAATTCGGAAACTACCGAACTACTTGCTTGATTGCTTATTCCTAGCGCCATCTTTTGGTGTTTCGTGCGCCGCGCGCTGTGCTGTTGTAGCCTGTGAAAGGTGCGGGGCGGGTGGCCCTCCCTGGAGAAGTTTTCCCGCAAGATGATTACCCCTCTCATCCCCCGCAGAGAATGTTTCGATAATAATTCGATCGAATAATTCGCAGTAGGCGCTGAATAGTTCTGTGAATTTTTGATGTAGGTATCGAGAAGTGAACTGACCACTACTAATATTTTATGAAGATTTCTCCCGTGAACATACATTTCACCTGGCTGTGTTCGGTCAAATGGTTAGATAGCCAAGTTTTCATAATTTGTTAGTGAAAAAGTAGATATTACATTCACAATGGAACGCATTAAAGACCCTGACAATGAAAATAAACGCATAAATGTTTACAGGTCGGTAAACATCTACCAACCAATAAAAACAATACTGTAGAAGGGGTGATTTAGAATCAAAGATGATTCCTCGGTCTGACGATCAATTTATTGAAGTCTTCGGGTAAAACAATATTATCCCGTTCAAAAAGTGAGCTCAAGCTTGACATCCAATAGGTACTGGTCGAAAGCGGCCCTACTTTAGTCCACGTATTACCGTGGAGAGCCTAGCTTCGGCATGAATGGGCCGGCTCGACCGGAGTGATACCACGGCCTCATAGAAAACCGGCGGAGAAGCAGCTCTGTGCTGTGTTTCGCTGCGTGAGTGAGGGTACCGGAGGCCCAATCCGGGGAATAGGGGGTTTAAAGGTTGGCAGCGCACTTGTGTGTGACACCACTGGTGTCGCGGGTGTCCATGGGCGGCGGCAATTGCTTAACATTAGGTGATCCGTCTGTTCGTCTGCTTACCTATTACATAAAAAAAAAACCACGCACCAGAGTTTCACAAGGACTCGGTCATTCATTATCAGATATGGGTATATCGACTGTCAACGTCCACAGATCAAAGTACAGTTCCTCCAAGTACGAGCTTCCTATGTCTCTATCTACCTACTTAACTTTACTTGACAAAAGTTCATTGAACATTATATACTTAGTCAGTAATTGAAAAATAAGTGAAAAATGTATAGTGACATCTTTCGGAATGGACAACATTTCAAAATTGTTAAGCTCTGAAACAAAAAATACCAATTCTTTGTTTACTTTTCCGCTGCTCGAATATATATTTATTCATTTTTTATATTGCTTATTTACTGAGAAAAAAATTAAAAACTAAAAAACGTAGGATGACGTCATCGGACGGCAGAATGTAAAATATTTCTTTGCTTAGCACATTATAGTTTTAAATTTACGTAATGCCAAACTCATGACATGTAACTGTCAAAAAAAAAGACAACTTGTCAACGTTGAATGTATGAATGACGTTGACAATGTTGACACTAGTATTATTTACCTTTGACAGTAGTACATTTTTTTTATTAAAACAATGATAAGCAAAGGAATATCGCTGTATTCAGCCGTCCGATGACGTCATTTGGCGCTTACGTCTATTTAGAATAAAAAGAATTTCAATAATTATTTTATGCATGAAAATGGACAAATTTTGAAAAAAGAAAAAATATGGGTCCGTTCATTTTATGTCTACTTTCATATAAAAAAACAATATGGACATGTTAAAAATTTGAAATGTTGTCCATTAGGAACTATTCAGTACTACCTACTTAAAATCTTTTTAAATACAATGTTGCATGCTACCAATACCACTATATTACAGTATTAAATTTCTTTATCCTTCCGAATAGTCATAGCCTTTGATATATCACGTGATATTGTCAAATTGAAGTACGCCTAGTGCCATCTTTTGGCGGGACGTCGGCATGTGACCAAAGTTGCGCGCTGCGCGGGGAGCGGCGGCTCTCCTCCGTCCGAGTGATTCCTCATACCTTTTGCATAATGTTCCAGGATTTCTTTGCTCATGCACGTTTTTGCATTTGCTGAGTGGTGAAGCTTGGTGGATATACAGTGATTGATTGAATTGTTTTTTTAACGCAGTTAAGCGAAGGTCAGTCAGGGCCTCTCCCTCGTAGTATAGTGAGAGCTACGTTAGCGAGCGAAGAGGCTTGGAAGACCTTCCTGACTATTGCGACCAGGTAATGGCAGAGAAGGGCATGGAGGAGTAGAAGACGCCAAACAGATGCACGTCTCCCTCCTCTCCGCAGAGGGAGCCGGTTGGTGCGTGGTGTGGGGATGGATACCAGCACCGGCATTGCACGGGCTCCCTCCGGAGTCTGGTAGGGACGGCTTCGTTTTCCCGGCTGTCCCTACACCCTCTCTCGACCAAGCCGCAAGGAAAGAACAGCCTGAATCGCCATGTAGGCGGGGGATATGGCTGGGATGGTTATGATGCTTTTCATGGATTCGCCCTCATCATCATTCATGAATTGATTTATGATTCATCGTTCACAAATGCTCGTGAGAGTAGCATACACGCGCTTTGGTTACGTTAATCCCGATTTTTTCCTTAATCGAATTATTCCGAATAATTCGGTATAATTCAGATTTATTCGAAAGTTTTCCACGCGAATGATTCGAAATGTTTCCCGGCTGCAACTGTAGTCTGTAACCCAATGGCAAGACAATCGAATGCGACCCGTTTTCCTATCACTAATATAGATACGCAAAATACACAACTTAAGAATCTAAATTAGCTACATATAATTAGCCACTGATTAATGTAATGAAGCAATCACAGCGCCGGCGCAGTCCACAGTCCGTCTGTTTATATTCTAATTGGATGCGCACGTGACTGCAATCTGCATCTTGTGATGCTGAACGATAGTTGCAATTACAAAGCATATTTAATTTATTCTCAGAAAACTGCTGTAAAAACTAGGACAGAACATGTAACGGTTACGGAATTATATCGTATGAAGTTAAACTTCGGTAGATAATCCTAGTCGGGTTTTAGTTTTAAACTTTATTTTTATTAAACGTATTTTTAGATAAGTAAATAAAATTAAATATTTGAAATGTGCTAAAAAAGCTCTTTCATTTGATTCTCCACACGCTACTGTCAAGCAATTTTTTTTTGTTCCTTACTCTAAGTCCCCTAGAGGGCGCTGTAGTCAATTTAACGTGACGTCATGTCACCTATAACCAGCAGACAATCAAGACGCCTCTAACTACACTTCATTTGTTCAAATGTGATACCTAGCTAGTTTAATAATAATAATAATAATAATTCTCACAACATCTCATACGTTGACCTGATTCTATACTAAGTAGCTTAAGCACTTGTGTTACAGATATCAGACAACAGAGGAACACAAATATATACTTAAATATATATATTACACCCAGACACTGAACAAACACAAGTGTTCATCGCACGAATGTTTGTCCAGGGTGGGGATCGAACCCACGACTTTTGGCGTAAGAGGCAGGGTCACTACCAATTGCGCCATCCGGTTTAGAAGTTATGAGGCAACAGATGAACAACCATACATACATACGGGTCAAAATCATAACCCTCCTTTTTGATTCGCCATTGTTGGGTAAAAAAGAGATAATACACAGTAAGGTGTCATGGTTGAATGTCAGGAACAACAATTGGAGAAAGGGCAAGCTGATTAAGACAGTACATGGAATTAGCTACTCACTAAGGGCTTTATTCATAAACGTTCAATAAACCATTGTTAGCTAAATCGGCGTTACAGAGCAGTTTGACGGGAAACAAAAAAAAATCTTACAATGTCTTCGAAAAAAGGATGAAAACTGCTTTATAACACCGTTTTAGTTAGCAAATGTTTAACAATCATTTATGAAGGGCTTTTGTAGGGTATGCCTTGTTGGTTGTCCCATAAAAAAAACCTGGCAGCTCGGTCTGGGGGGAACCCTGTTCGCTTGGTACGGTTAGCGAACGTACTATGTTCCAGTTAGCCGACCAAATTGCTTGTACTGCGCTGTGCGTGAGCGCAGGTATTGACATCGCTCACCCTGCAGCGCGTGCACCCAGATCAAAATAAGCAAAGGATCCGATAGAAGATTTTTCCAGGAGTCTCAAAAAAGGACAAACATTTTGCAAATATTTTTAAAATAGGGCTACAAAGTTTTACTAACTATTTCTATTTATCGAAAATTGAAGAATTACACACACTTAATAAAAGAAAAGCTGAAATTTCTAAGTGTTCATCAGAGGATCGCCACATAAGATTTTACTTCAACTTTAACTCCCTGACTTAATATTTTACTGTCACTTTGTGCTGACGACTTTGATATTTGTGATTGAACCCTGTCTATTTCATCAAGAACATCCTTGCTCAATACACATTTTATAGTAATTTTGGGGTTAGAAATTGGGGTAGAGGCTAAATCATTATTTTAGAGGCTGAATTGGCATAAAACGGGTAAGATCTAGCCCCCAAAGGGCTAAAGGCAACATTTGCCTAAAATATTAGTCAAGTACATGACTAATGTTTTAGACCAATGTTGACTAATATTTTAGACCAATGTATGTACCTAGTTATCATATTTTATAATAATTTTGGGGTTAGAAATTGGGCTAGAGGCTAAATCATTATTTTAGAGGCTGACATGGCATAAAAAGTGTTAGATCTAGCCCCGAAAGGGCTATAGGCAACATTGGTCTAAAATATTAGTCGTGTACTTACATGACATGTGTGTGTAGTACATATAAACTGACCCCTGTACGTACAAATACATCCCAGCTACATGAACGCACCGCTAGAAACCGGAGCATCTGCGGCACTTTAGATCTCATGAATAAGCCCCCTCTGGCGACGGCCTATTTAAGCACCACTCAAGATTCGCTGCGGTGGAAAATTTTAAAGGAGCAACGATGTTCTTACATAGACATTGTAATATGTATTAGTAGCTACCTTAGTGTATGTCTAGTTCGCACTAGTTACTACTGATAGCGGATCACACCTGATGGAAAGTAATCAACGTCTCCCATGTGACATGTGAAATGTGGGAGAGCCACGCTTAGGCATGAATGGGCCGGCTCGACTGGAGTGATACCACTGCCTCATAGAAGACCGGCGTGAAGCAGCGCCTGCGCTGTTTCGCCATGTGAGTGAGGTTACCGGAGGCCCAATGGGGGGAAGGGGAAAAGGTTGGCAGCGCACTTGTGACTCCACTGGTGGTGCGGGTGTCCATGGGCGGCGGAATTGCTTACCATCAGGTGATCCGTCTGCTCGTCTGCCACCTCTCATGTATAAAAAAAACATCCTGGAAATCGCAGTGATCGCTAATGTGTAAATTCGTTTCGGGTTCGTTTGATTGTTCTTATAATGTCAATATCACTTTTGAGAGTGTGGTCATGGTTATCACTTTAGGTGCTGGTGGAAAGCTCCACAACACACCACCACTCCTTTCTTATAGCAGCCGACAGTGATCTTTCTCGGGGCCTGGTACTTTCAACCTTTGCCTGGAGCTTTATTTTTGATTCACTCGTATGACTTAGCGTCGTCGCATGTGACGTATGTCACATTACGCCTTCTAAGTCGCATGGAGCCGATTTTGCTTATTTTTGAATCATTCGATTTCGATGTTGCCAATATAATACGGTAAATTGACATTCTAACCCTTCCATGCAGAATTTTACAAAAACCGCTTACTTCCGCATTGCAAACGGAACGCTAAAAACCATAGATTATTGGCTGAATATGAAAATCTTAGCTTTTTTGTCACAAAAAACTATGAATGTCACATTGTGTCGACTGTCAAAATCAGTGAAATGAAAGTTTTGAAATTTAATATTTTGTTTAAGCTTGTTGCTATTGACAATTATTTTGACGTAGCTTCTACCGCTCGCTTAAAGTCACTCGACCAACGAGTGGGTGGGGTCACTCGTTGCAGACGAATGATTTAAAAATGCGGAATTTCGTATGTCGAAGGAAATCAGTAGAAATCGTGCGCTCGTCACGACGCTAAGTCATACGAGTGAATCAAAAATAGAGCTCCTGGATAAGTCGCTCAATAGCAACCTCTTCTCGTTCGCTCGATACCGAGTTTCTGTTGAGAAATTACCAATGTCAGCCCGGAGATTGGAAGTTGGCGGTTCCTCGAAATCAAACCCTGTGATCCTGGGGAAATAATCTATAAACGAATTCACGATCAAATCTTCATCCTTCATCCTGGTTACACGCGCTATTCGTCTGTTACGTGAAAGGGACAGGCATAAAGATTTCGGTGTGCATTCGTAATCCCCTTCCGATCAAGACACGTTACCCACTGAAACTGAAAAGTTGAAATTTTTTCTCTTTGGGCTAGTCTGCGGGAGGCGAAGTGCGTTTGACCAATCTAAAAAGTTATCTTTGGAGTTCGCGCAGTCGACGATTAAGGCCCAAAGATAAAATAGGTAACCGTTTTTGATTGGACAAGCGCACTCAAAATCTCCGTAACCATAATTCAATTAGTCTGGTTCTCCTGTTAAAGAGTTATTAAAGTCAGGCGGCAATCATCATCATTTCAGCCAATAGACGTCCATAAGCCTCCCCCAATGTTCTTCACACAGATCGGTCCTGTGCCGCCCGCATCCAATGGATTCCCACGATCTTCACCAGATCGTCGGTCCACCTTGTGGGGGGACTCCACTTGAGGACCTTTTCGCCCCAACGGCCGTCTGTGCTCCTCGCTATGTGCCCTGCCCATTGCCACATGCAATCCTTTGGGCTATGTCTCTGACCTTAGTTCTCCTGCAGATCTCATCATTTCTGATACGATCACGCTGATCATTGTAAATACTAGACTCCCCAAATCTTGATGTTCTAAACGTACCCCTGGCTCTAAAGCGACATATTTAGACGCAACCGACAATCACACGCTAAGATGAAGAGGATGAGTTCTCAAAAACTCCGTTAGTTTCTTAAAAATTCGCTGTCCCGACTTTTTTCATTTTTTCACGCATTGTAATGTACGCCTAGAGGTAAAGTACAATTTTGAAAATCTTAAGAGTATCTCGTGCATATTAAAAATATTCGTAAATAAACTGGATCCAACATCCAATTTGTTCAGAAGATATCCTATAATTACCATGTACCTAGATGATGACAGAGTACTTCGTCGGTCACAGAGTATTTCGGGGCTACTGGAGGAAAATTTATCGCTAAATCGATATTGTGCCTCTAACCTGAAGTAACGAGCCTTTCAGTGAATTGAATATTTAATCGGTTACAATTATTGAATTGTGAAATTACTATTTGAAACCGCAAGTAGGAAAACCGCTACGGGAAATTTTGCTCTTGATTAGACGAGACGAGATCTGAATTACGAAATGTAGTATGAGATATTTAGTTAAGCTTTTAATCTATAACAACGACATAGCTTTAGTTAAACCTATAGAGTGAGATAATCATAATCTAAATAATAAATAAATCGTTTATTTCTTTCATAGTACTAGGTCATAGAACAATTATAGGATACTATTTTATGTGACACTCAGACTGTATGGTTAGGTAAACCGGAAAGATAAAACACTTGCGGGATGTAACCGATAACCACCGCCATCTATTAGTACAAGTTGGAACTAATACATTTTCCGAATCATAGTCAGAGCAGGCTTCTTATAATAAAATGATTTTAAAGTAGGTTTTAAAGTTGAAAATTATTACCCAGCCATAAAAGTCCCGACGATTTCTCTAAAACTACCTATGAAGAATAACTTATCTACAAAGAGTCTCGTAACCAATTTCCTCTATTCAATATTCCTTACTTCCCACGCTCTGAACACGGATATTACTCTATAGCACCACAGTGTAAAGATTACCAGAGATTTGAAGTCAACGCGATCAAAGACCTCTCCGTGCGTTTTGTACTTGAACACTTGCATTCTAAGTCGCGATCTCGATCAAATTTATTACCCTACCATATGTCATGTCATCCCGTTCCAGCACGCAATGTTAAAAAGGGCTCGCACGAATTTTGTTCCTGGACTATCCTTTGTTCGCGATTTGTAATAAGGGGGAATATGTTCTGATGTTGCGCGACTGCGTCCGCGAATGAACTTACTAGGTAAATTCTTCATTTTCATCTTTTTAACTGACGAAAATCAATGGAAGAGGTTCTCAAGTACAAGCACATTATCTCGACCACTAACCACGCACTGATCTAACATAAAATAGACGTACAGACAGACTTCTTTCAACTAATGATTAGAAGTCCGGCATCTACGGCAAATATTTTAATACTGTTTGTTTCAGGCTCGATTATCCATGAGTATTATTGAAATACGCTCTTCTGGAGATAGATTGATGAAGTGATGTCGTGGAGCACCTAGTTTTGTACCCTTGTGTACCCTTCAACGGCCATGTCACACAACATTAACTATAAACAATAAAGAAATCGCAGTAATACACTTGGCACGACTTTGTCGTAGATTTCATACTTTTTAGAGATAAACAATCAGCTCCATCGAGACTTGGCTAGTTTTTACAGAATGTTTTTGGTGGTATATTTTATTACTTTTAATGTATGATGGACGATGATGATCATAATCACACATAACTTTGTTTTTTCCCTTAGGGCCACATCATCGTCCATCATACATTAAAAGTAATCACTCACCTCGATGCGCCCTCACTAGCCGTGTGGTCCCCGGCAGAGTAGAATAGGCCACCCTGACTCTTACCGAGGTGTCGTAAAAGGCGACTAAGGTAAAGCTGCTGGCATGATCATCAGCACCCAGAGAAGGAAAACTCTGCATTTATATCAAAACCCTCGCCAACCCGTCTGCCAAGCGTGGTGAGTATGGCAATTACCCCTCATGTGATTGAGAGAGGCCCGTGCCCCAGAAGTGGGGACTTAAATGGGCTGATGATGATGATGATGATGATGATGACTCACCTCGACATGCCCGGTTGCATTTGCGTCCAAATCAGTTCGGAGACTGGGGTATGCTTGGAGCATCATCTGTTTACAATATCTTCCTACTGGAAAACATTATACTGCGACAGTACGATTCTTCCAACCTTATTTTCCTCTGAGAGAAATAGGAATTCTTTATAGAACTTCCGATTCGGTTGAAATGTTCAGAAGTTGTACTCACATTCCTGAACGATGCACGAATTGCACGATGTAGGAGAATTTTGTTTATTCACCTTTGAAGTGACTGGCAAGGTAATTTAAACATTATTATAATTAGTTGTGGTATTTGCTTTACCGTGTCTTAGTTGTAATAAGATAATGGCTCGTGGAGAGATTGCGCAGAATGTAGTAGTATTGAATACGATGTTATCTCAGCGGATAGAACGCGCATTCTACCCGGGGAGTTCGATGTTCGAATCCTAACATGCACCTTTGAATTTTTCAAATCTATCTGCGTTTTTCATTCTCACTCTCATTCTCACTCGTCGGTGCAAAAAACGCACGTTTAGGATAGTTTCTGAAATGCTACATGATTCAATTGATCTGATGGCAATCGCTTACCATCAGGCCATCCGTCTGCTCATCTGCCACGTATCACATTTTTTATATCAATAAATTGAAAAAAATACTGATGAAGGGCAGTGATGACCCCCAGGAATAAGGAACATGGCGAGAGGAGGAAACGCATTCGCGGTAAGAATTTGTAAAGCCCTTCAAAGAAACTATTTCGTAGAACGCACCCAAACGAAAGAAGTCATTTACATAATGATTCTATGGTGGAGGACCTGAAAATTTTACTTTTAAATTACGAGTTTCGTTACATAAAGGTTGGGTTAGGATTAGGATGCCTAAGTGTAACGCTTTCCCCCGAAGTTTAGGGATGTTACAGAGGTGATATTATCGGAACAAAAGTCGGAGTCGGAGTTTTAAAATTATGTTTGTCGTAGTCGAAGTCGAAACCTGAGTCGAAGGAAGAGACAGAAGAAAGATGTTCTTCTCCTTCTTTGAGTGCCTCTTCAGTTCTGAAGGTGAGCCGTCAGCTTTCCGAAATCCTCTCTGTTCATTGCGAGACGAAACAGCCGTTTCACAGAAAGATGTTAATTAACTAAAATAGTATGTAGGTACAATGATTAATGAATTTTAATTAAGGAAGTACACTTAATTGATATAAATCATAACTGCCTCGGTGGCGCAGTGATTAGTGGGTCGCACTTTAAAGCAACGGCTGCGCAAGAGGTCCCGGGTTCGATAACCGGGTCGGGTCCAACTTTTGTACCTAAGTTTTCAGTAAGGAATTCTTAGTGTCAGCCCGGAGTCTGTAAGTTGGCGGTTTTGTACCCCCGTGCCACGGAAAGCACCTTAAACCGTTGGTCCTGCGCCCGATCCCTCTCGGGTCGTGTCACGGTAAGGTCCCATGGGAATATGAGTGTAAGGGAATAGAGAGTGAACTTGTGTTTGCAGACACACTTGAGCACTATAATATATCCTGCGTACGTGGCTGTTCGTTGAGATTGGCCGCCGTAGCCGTAATCGGTTGGAGGATTATAAATCATAAGTGATTCCAAAAGTAGCACTTGTATTTAATGAACTAAAGTCTCGCAGTTTTATCTCCGTCCAATTTCTTGAGCTTCGACCTACGGTAATAACCTTCGATATAAAACTGTCGGAACCGAAGTCGGAGGTAGATCAATCGGAAGTTCCGACTTTTCGGAATCGGAGTCGAAACTTCGTAACATCCCTAGTACCTATGCATAATGAACAGTTATGCAAATCATGATTTGCGGTTTTTGAATGGTTTATGTTATACGGTCCAAAGCTAATGAATGGTAAATCATGAAAAAGAAGGAGGAGGTTCTCAACTCATTTTTTTTTATGTTTGTTCGCCGATTACTTCTTCATTGATGAACCGATTTAGATGATTCTTCTTTAGTTGGAAAGTAGATAATCCCGGAATGGTACCATGATAAAGATATTAGGATCTGGTGATTGGATCCTGGAAAAATTGAGGAGAACCCTCAAAAATTAAAGGCACACAATGTTTTTGTATCTTTTTCAAAACTGCACCAGTATTACGCGTGATTGCATTAATTTTATGGCTGTGCTGATGATGGAAGGTCAACTCTTCAACGGTAAGGAGTTAAAGGATAACTCTTTCAATACTGCCTCACAATTAGTTTGTTAATTTTTTGGCGTGGGTGGAAGAGGAAGGGGCTGTTAAAAAAAAGACACTAAAAAGCTTAAAAATAAAATTTTCCGCGAAAAAAACCGCCTTAAAAAACCACTAGGTAACTAAAAAGTGTAAATGAATGGTTTACGTTATACGGTCCAAAGCTAATGGTAAATAATGAAAGTAGGTACTTATATATTTCTGAACCGTTTGATTTTCACGTTGCAGTGTTTACATTGCAATGTAATTTTGGTTAATGACGATGTTTCAGTTGGATTGGAATAACAGGTTATTTTTGGCGTTGAAATTTTCATTGATATTAACCGCGAGGGAGCTAAAATGGAAACCATTTGGCTCTAGTTAGCGATGACGAATTTCAGACCCAATAGATACATAGATAGATATACTTTATTGCAAAAAAAAAACACAATTTCGCCATTAGCCTACAATGTGACTGAACGGTATGGCTGTCTTATTTGAACTGCAAAATATTTTAAGGTTTTTATTAACAAGGGTTCTAAAAAAATTATAAGAATGATGTAACTGTTTGTTTGGATAAGGTCATAGCTTTTGGTACGTCCAACTTCCAGAAAGAGGTCGATCGACAAATCCAACTCGGCTGGGCAGCGTTCGGGAAGCTACGCAGCATATTTTCGGCCCATCTACCGCAGTGTCTCAAGACGAAAGTCTTCGATGCGTGTGTGTTGCCAGTGGCATACGGATCCGAATCGTGGCCGCTTACAATGTGCCAATTAAGGAGGCTCAAAGTCACCCAGAGAGCAATGGAGAGGACTATGCTCGGAGTCACCCTGCGTGATCGTATCAGAAATGATGAGATCCACAGGAGAACTAAGGTCACAGTCATAGTCCAAAGGATTGCATGCCTCAAGTGGATTGCCACTTGATGGGCAGGGTATATAGCGAGGAGAACAGACGGCCGTTGGGGCGGAGAGGTCCTCGAGTGGAGGCCACGTACAGAAAGTCGCAGCTGTAGCAGGCCCCCCACAAGGTGGACCGACGATCTGGTGAAGATCGCGGGAATCCATTGGATGCGGGCGGCACAGGACCGATCTGTGGGGAGAACATTAGGGGGAGGCCTATGTCCAGCTGTGGACGTCTATTGGCTGGAATTATGATGATGATGATAGCTTTTACTAGTATTATCTGAACATTTTTAAGGCTTGAGTGAACAGGCATATTCTAGGCAAACTCGTATCATCCTAGACCTCATCGTCATTTCCATCAAGTGCGGTTGTGGTCAAGCATTTGCCTAAACTTAGTCTAACACCGACCTGTCCGTGGCAGTAGAGCCACGCTTCGGCATGAATGGACCGACTCGACCGGAGTGATACCTCACAGAAAACCGGCGTGAAGCAGCACGGTTTGCTGTGTTTCGCTGGGTAAGTGAGGGTACCGGAGGCCCAATCCGGAGGAAAGGACACTTTCCTTTAAAGGTTGGCAGCGCACTTGTGACTCCACTGGTGTCGCTGGTGTCCATGGGCGGCGGGCCGGCGGCAATCACTTACGATCAGGTGATCCATTTGCTCGTCTGCTACCTATCACATAAAAAAACAAACCGTGATCCGTCTGCTCGTCTGTCTATTGGCTGATTGATATGTAATTTAATTGTACATACAATTTTTATAATTCTTAGTACCTACCTACTTAAATTGTGTATTTTCTTTTGCCTGTGACTTTGTAAATTAAAGTATTTCTAATCTATCTATATTATATGCCAGCTTAAATACAAAAAGTTTCCCCTCAATTTAACAATTCCTTTTCAATTGTTCCAGGGCGTCTCACTAATAGGATGGCATCAGCGCACGAAACTGGAACAGATCCTCATGGTAATACTGGCTATAGCGCTGGTGACGGTGCTACTGACTGTGATCATCTTGCTGACCATCAAGCAACCTTCTTACTTGCCGGTGCCGCCTTGCTATCAACCAGAGCCAAAAGGTTAGTACGGCTAAGAGTGTTGTACTACACCAGTGCTGGTCTTGCACGGTCTACTACTACCGTCGGATGGGGATGGTGAGGTGCATTCGGCCATCCCTGACGATCTTCTAATTGGAGGGGCCGAGCTGGGTCCACCGTGTAGGTGGGCTTTCCACCTGGGAGGTTGTGGAGCCAAGGCTATGCTGGATTCCCACGATCTCTCTAAATATATGGTGATGAGGATGCACCACTAGGTGATTTTGTGTGTATGCTTCTGGGCTCCATTCCCAGACGGAGAGCCCCACATAACTCACGTCTACCTAATGCGGATTGCTGATCACAAACCCGAGCTATGATTCGAAAAATTCGAAACATAATTTTTGCTCGACCCGGGAATCGAACCCAGGACCCTGAGATCACGGCCGGGTACTTAAACCACTAGACCATCAGGGCGTCCTCTTCATAGTGGTATTTCTGTAATCTAGTCCTGGATATGATCCTCCTCATTTTAGCATGTAATTCCCAGTTGCGTCCAAAGCTGTCGCTTCAGAGCCCGGGGTGACGCTGTAACCATGATCCAGGATTCGGGAAGTCTGGTAATTACAATGAAGCGACTGTCGTCTGATCTTCACAACTCTTAGACAGGGGAACCAGACCAACTGGATTACAGGTTACACGTTCAGAATCATAATATCAAAATCTGAAATATTGTACGTATCCACATTTTTGAGGAACCATCCGAAACGTGCTGGTTTTCCTCACGATGTTTTCCCTCACCGTCGAGCAATTTTTTTATATGTGATAGGTAGCAGACGAGCAGACGGATCTCCTGACTTCAATATACTTTTATATGTAAAACCTTGAGTAATAATTACACAGTTACAATACAATATTATCTTTCATCATCTAGAGTTACATTTGCGTGGTTTATAAAATGACATAAAACACATTTTTAAATGGGGCTTAAGGAAAAATCTTTTTATATCCCTAAAGTAGTTTAAAATGAGTTTTAATGGTAGTGGGAAGGTAAATAGTTCTATATGAATTATAGTTTAATAATGGTTTGTCACGACAGTTTACTTTTCCATGCCTAAAGCAGTTGCTATCGACCTTCCCTGAGGAGTACATTTAAAATGAGTAAAGATATAAAAAAATTCCAAATAAATAAGTTAACACACGAATTACCTTCACATCAATAAAAATTGGATCATCCTTTTGGCATTTTCGCTATAATATTAAATTCTACCAAAGATAAAACAAGATGATAAAACTGGCCAAGTGCGAGTCGGACTCGCCAATGAGGGGTTCCGTAGCCGTAGCAGCAAGTAAGATATTGCTTAATTGTAAAACAATTGAGTTGACTAAATGGAAGGTAAATTACCGTTTACGGTTTATAACGTATTAAAAAAAACTACTTACTAGATTTAGTTCATACCAATTTTCGTTGTTAGTTTTCAAGGTAATGTACATCATATATTTTATTTAGTTTTATAATTCTTTTAATATAGAAGTTGGGGGAGGGGGGGGTTTGGACATTTTACCACGTTAGGAGCGTCTCTTGCGTAAAGCATTAAGTTTAGAAAAAATATATTATATTAAAAAAAAATAAGTTTTTAAGTTTGGGAATCCACCAATTAATTATTTTTCCTATTTTTGTCTAAAAATCGTAATGCGGTTAACAAAATACATCTACTTATTTACTCAGTTTCAAAAGTATAGTTCTTATAGTTTCGGAAAAATGGCTGTGACGTACGGACGGACAGACAGACGGACAGACAGACAGACAGACGGACAGACAGACATGACGAATCTATAAGAGTTCCGTTTTTTGCCATTTGGCTACGGAACCCTAAAAAGCTTTATAAAGAATTTTATGAGCTATGAAAGTTATTGTTTATGATCATAAGTGAAGGTTATTACCACAAACACACCTAACCTTTGGTTCGATACAGTAGCGTAGCTATGGAGAAGCCGTGAACTCATTACGGAGGGGGGGGGATAAGTTCCTATCCGCCCCGAGTGTACACATGACCTTGGAGAGCCACGCTTCATCTTCATCAACCGGAGTGATACCATGGACTCACCGAAAATCGGCGTGAAACAAAACCGTGCTGTTCTCGCTGCATGAGTGAAAGTACCGGAGGCCCAATCCGGAAGAGAAGGGGTTTAAAGGTTGGCAGGACACTTGTGACTCCACTGGTGCGTCCATGGGTGGCGGCAAACGCTTACCATCGGTGATCCGTCTTTTCGTCTGCCACATATCACAAAAAAACACTCAAGTGTGTAGTGGGACCTACTCATCTTCATCTGGACTATCCCGAAGAACTCTATTCTGGTCCACGGAACCGAGCAAGATAACATAATGGGGAGATGGGGGTTGGGTGCAAACTGTCAGTATCCGTGGTATCACTCTAGCTAGGTACGCCACTGTACTGTATATCCTACGAACTGCCTCGGTGGCGTATTGGTTAGTGTGTGGGACTCTAAACCGACGACTGCGCAAGAGTTCCCGATTCGATTATTTTAAGCGGGCGGCTATGCAGGTTCTATTCAGACCAGTATCACTGCGACCAGTTTGATCTATTTTGATCGCCACTGTGCTACGTATCAGTCCCAAACCCTATACTTTTCAGAAAGTGTATTAGTTGTTTGGGACTAAGATCCCTAGCTTTGTTGGGGCTCAAAAAGTGCTTTCCCAGATGTTTACCTACGTTTGCGCATCAGTGGTCCGCATTCAGTGATTAAGTGTATAGCGGTTGAATCCGCCTCGTTAGACATTCTGCAGATTCTAGTGTCACTCAGTCCTATAGTGGCCATGTGCTTATTGAGACATCAGTGACCGGTTAAAGCTCTTACTAGGATGCGTATGTTGTTCCTACTTAGCCCAAGAAGCGCAGCGGAGGATCTGCGGTTAAAGGGCTTTATGAGTAGCTAGGAATGGGTTAATCCCGGCAATTTTAGCCATGATTCGCATGTGTAACTAAGTTTTCGGTAAGAAATTCTTAATGTCAGCCCAGAGTCTGGAAGTTAGCGGTCTTGTATCCCCGTACCTCGGAAAGCACGTTAAGCCGTTGGTCCTGTACAATCCCTCTCTGGTCGTGTCACGCTGGTGTCCCATCGGAATATGAGGCTAAGGAAATAGAGAATGCACTTGTGTTTGCGCACATACTTAAGGTGACGGGTAGGGCACACTAGCGACGCCAATCGATTTTAATTTTAGCTACTAAACCGGATCTATTTCAAACATTTCAGGGTTACAACCTCGCGGCAAACACTTATACTATTTATTAAATAACCATGCACAAATGTTGGGTCCGTTTTTGTACGCGAAAAATTGATTCACGCCAAAAACGGCCACTTTTGGCGTGAATCAATTTTTCGCGTACGCGTTGGACCCAACATTTTTGCATGGTTTTTAATAAATAGTATAAGTGTTTTCCGAGAGGTTGCAACCCCGAAATTGTTCAAAATAGATCCCGTTTAGTAGATAAAAATTAAAATCGATTGGTGTCGCTAGTGTGCCCTACCCGTCAAAGGTGACGGGTAGGGCACAGTAGCGACACCAATCGATACCACTATAGTGCTTAAGGAAGCACTATGTATAATACATATATCCCGCGTACGTGGCTGATCGTTGAGATTGGCCGCGTAGCCGTGATCCGTTGGAGGATATTATTATATCCTACGAAGTATAAAGGTTATGTCAAGGCCGAAGTAAACTTATAAATAATTTTTACAAGTCATGGCATTTGCCCTTGGCTTAGACTGTTAAACCAATGTTGACGCTAGTAACGATCACTAAGTACATATTAAGGGCAGTTAAACTGAAGGACTTTTAGTTTATACCCCGAGGGAGTAATACCAAGTGGAAGCGTGACAAATTAGTCATGTACAATGTACAGTGGCGGACACATCAAGCTATACAAAACTGTCAAATTTCCATAATATCCTCCAACCGATTACAGCTAACGCCGCGGCTGGCCAGTCCCCCCCCCCCTCCCCCCCCCCCCTCCCACTCTCACCAAACATCACCCACGTACGCAGGATATATTATAGTGTTCAAGTGTGTGTGTGCACTCTCTATTCCATAACACTCATATTCCGACGAGATACCAACGGCTTAACGTGCTTTCCTAGGCACGGGGTTACATGACCGCCGACTTACAGACTTCAGGCTAACACAAAAAATTCTTACGAAAATTGTTAGTACAAATTTGTGGCTCGACCGGGGATCGGAAACCCGGGATCTCTTGCGCAGCCGTCGCTTAAAGCGCGACCCACTGACCAATGTGCCACCGAGGCAGTCCACTAAATACATAATGTATGTATGACCGACCAGAGTGCGACAGTGATATTTTAGCGCTAATTCTTATAGTGTGAGAACACTAGGAAATTAAAAATGACAATTTTAAGCGTAGTACTCTCAGGGGCTGGCTTGCAGAGCCTTGACCACCGCAGACGTGTGGCAAGTCTCTCAGTCTTCTACCGGATTCATTTCATTCAGTGAGTGTGCGGAGGTTCTGCATAATTTGATCCCCCCTAGCCCATTCCACCACCGGACAACAAGGCGCGGCGAGGGGTTTCATCCATACGTTGTTGGCTTACCCCTTATCCGCACGAAGCGATTTGCCTCCACGTTCATAATGCGGACAGCTAAGGAATGGAACTCCTTGCCAAGGTCTGTTTTTCCGGACCACTACAATCTGGACATCTTTAAGGCAATAGTGAACAGGCATCTCCTAGGCAAACGCTTTACATCCTAGACCTCATCGTCACTTTCCATCAGGTGAGATTGTGGTCAAGCGTTAGCCTACAGTTAATAATAAAAAAAATGTTCTTATTATTTTATGAGCAACACGTTTAAGTGAAACTTGCTCCAAATAGTTCGTTCGTCGCACCAAATGTTTCCAATGGTTCCTTCGCTTCAAATAGCTCCGAATGGTTCGTTTGCTCTAAATATTAAACGGTTTTGCTCGACAGTGCTCGCCCTACTTGAACTTGGGTTTAGACACGCTACCGCAAGTATAGAACAACGCGAAAGAAAGGAAGTCAAATCTTGCTTTCCTTTCGACCAGTCCCTTATACTTAGTTCTGCTTTACTGGCACCATAATTACTGTAAAATCCTCTATATTTCCAGAAACCCCAGTCTGCCTATCAAGTTCCTGCATCTACACCGCCAGTGAAGTCATCAGAGCCTTGGACACCACCCAGGATCCCTGTGAAGACTTCTACGAGTTCGCCTGTGGAGGCTGGATACGGAACAACCCGATCCCTGAAGGGAAATCCAGTTGGGGCATATTCAGCAAGATCGAGTTGCAGAATCAACTGATCATACGATATGCCCTTGGTGAGTTATTTACGATTATCACCTTTCTACAGTCGCGAGCAAACAAATCGACTCAGGACAATTTTTATACAAACAATATTTTCATCATCATCATCATCAGCCCATTTAAGTCCCCACTGACGGGGCACGGGCCTCCCTCAATCACATGAGGGGTAATTGCCATACTCACCACGCTTGGCAGACGGGTTGGCGAGGGTTTTGATATAAATGCAGAGTTTTCCTTCTCTGGGTGCTGATGATCATGCTAGCAGCTTTACCTTAGTCGCCTTTTACGACACCTCGGTAAGAGTGAGGGTGGCCTATTCTACTCTGCCGGGGACCACACGGCCAACAACAATATTTTCAGTGGCCTATAAATATGAAAGTATCTGTGCTGTAGTGATACTTTTATTGTAAATCGATTTCAAAAGTATTCAAATTTCAATTAATTATTTTAACAGATTACAGAAACGCGCCGATTTCTAAAAAAAAAATGGAAATTGTGGTTAATTTTCGCATCCCATAATAATTGCATGGAGGAAGACAAACAAATTGCGCAATCCTAATTTTAAGAAAATTATCATGTTTCTGGGGAAGTGTGTTAAACGATTAACTAAAAACAACATTTTTGACATCATCGTCAGCCCATTTAAGTCCCCACTGCTGGGGCACGGGCCTTCCTCAATCACATGAGGGGTAATTGTCATACTCACCACGCTTGGCAGACGGGTTGGGGAGGGTTTTGGTATAAATGCAGAGTATTCCTTCTCTGGGTGCTGATGATCATGCCAGCAACTTTACCTTAGTTGCCTTTTACGACACCTCGGTAAGAGTGAGGGTGGCCTATTCTACTCTGCCGGGGACCACACGGCTCTATTACGCGCACGGCACGGATTTTTGACATCGATTTACATTAAAATTATCACTAAGACTTATATACTTTCATATTTATAGGCCTCTGAAGTTAGTATGTTTGTGTGAAAATTAGGTCCTGAGTCAATTTGGTTGCTCGCGTATGTAGGTCATCATGGCAGTTCCCAATTTCTTCAAACACAAACTTCAATGGATTCTTCTACTACAGTTGAGCCAAAATAATAGGTCACATTTGACGTTTCTTTCATAGAGAGGTGACCTATTACAAAACTTCGATTAAAGTGAATAATAGAATAGAATAAAATATTTATTCAGTGCTTATACAGGTTACAAATCATATAACGAAAATAAAAAAAACACAATTTATACAAATCAAGCACTAAAAGGGCTTCCCAGCATGATGCCGAGGTTCTCGGTGGAACACCTCGACGCTGGTCTTCCGTGGATACCGGGTGTAATAAATACGGCCACTGCGCGCATCAACGTCGTAAATATAAATATAAAATTATAATGCACATCAAATAAAAGAGTTATATGAGTATTTAAAACATACAAATAATCTATGGAATGGAATACGATATTAGCCACTTAATAAACTTTGTAAATACTTTTTACCAGAATAATTTAAGAGATAAAAATATGGACCTATTGACATAGTTTGGAAAAATCACAACTTATTCTTTAAGTATCTTTTTGTGATTTTAGTAGGTAATCTCTGAATTAAAATTATTAAAAGATCTAATGCTGGGGGGATTTCTAATGGGTGGGGGGATATTGTTCCAGCAATTTGTGGCTGCGCGTAACGGAAGCTGCGACGAAATGAAGCTGTGCTAGTTTTGGGGCAAGTCAGACGGGTAGCTAGCCTAAATGGGCGTTGGGAAAAATTTAGTTTGTCATGCGGGTTTTATTGTTTATAACGCCGAACAGGAGACATGCGATACGTTCTTCATAATCGATACGTACTTCGTACAAACGTGAATCGAATACAATAATAATGTAAAAGAAGTTATTGGTACTTTTATTTGCAGAAATGTAAATCGAAATTATCGAAAAGAAAAAAGATAGTAGGTACCGATCCTAGATATCGATCCGCGGCCAGTTTCTTTTCTTTTCTTCGAAATCAAAGCACTTATATTGAGTGCCATGTTGGTTTTTCTGTTTATCAAGTTATTAATGTATTTATATTTTTAAACAACAGAATAATCCGTTTTGTTTTAATCCGAATTTGGGTTTCATTTATTGTTGAAATATCCTACACGAGTAAATATTGTATTCGTTCGATTATTTGGGGAACATCCGCACCATCAAAAAATGGAACTCGTTGCCGGCGCATGTATTTCCACCTTCCTACAATATAGATTCCTTCAAACGAAGCGTGAAGAAGCATCTCGCGGGCCAGTATGGTGGTGCTAACGGAGGCGATGCCTTGACATCGCTTACGTTGTAATTGCAACTTGGGCTCTTCTATTGCTTACCATCAGGCTGAGGAGAGCCAATATACTGAGCCTCTATAAAAAAAAAAACTATCATGATGATTAAGTTAGTTGACAAAACACCGTGAAGTTTTAATTCCGTGACTTGGGATGACTGGAATCAGAAGAACTATTAGAAATTTTGCCTAAACACTTTAAGATAAAACTTTCGAAGAGTTTGGACTTAGTTTTTTTTTTCTTGAATATAATCTTTCGCTATAAGAATTCTCGATTCTGTTCTGACATCGTACATATCAGCAATAACTAGATACATTTGTTATGGTGTAGTAAAACGTTGCGTCATTGTTTTGGTCCTTGTGACCCCGTTAACAATTCTATTCCCAAGTGCCTAATCATTAGTAGTTTACGGTAGTGCTGAATTTTATTCCTTCCTGTTACGTACACTTTTAATAGTATCATGTATATTTTGCGCCTATATTTTCATTGTGCATTTCATAAAAATGTTAGTCCAAAAATACTCGTTCCTCTCAAATTCAGATACAATTTTAAATTTCTCATTCCTCAAGTAAAACGGGAAGAGGGAAAAATCCATCACATTATGCGTATTCATGTACATAAATCTCTAGGGCATCCTAAAGGGATAATTCGACCATCAAAAAGGGTTTCGGTATTGTGGTTGTCCTTCCCCCGGAAATGGATGTATTGTCCGACATTGGCGTGGTACTTTACTTATATTATTTGATGGATTTTGTCGTTATTTTACATATTCCAGAACATAATGAAACTATTCGATATTTGTTCTTGTTCCATTTATGTGACCTGTTAGCCTGTTGTGGTTTCATCGTCATCATCATCTTAGCTTGTTTCGTCCAAAGCTGTGGCTTCGATCGAACCCCAGAATTTACTTGGGTCTTTTTTTGTTCTTCTATATTGTCACTCTCCTGGTCAAGTGGACGTGGTCTTCCCATCATAGATAGATACTATTTATTGCACAATATACAAAACTTGAAAGCTGGGTATACAAAGATACAATGTACAATTTAGGCAAAGGATATTAGATAGAACAGGGGAGGGTGGTGCAATGCTTCTGATCTCTCTCTTCAGCAGCATGTATTTGCCTACTGCTGAGCATATGTCTCTCCAATTTCTTTCCCTTTCTTCTGTCGTCGGTCTTCCTGGACCACGCTACTCCAGCTTGAGCCTTGATGTCATCGGAACATCTGTCAGTTTGTCCACCAACACGCCTCTTTTTATCTCTTGTTCTCCATTCAAGGACATCCTTGCTCCACCTCCCCTTCTGATATTCAACATTGATTAAAGAAATGTATGTTATAATGTTGAGTGGAGACCGCGACTCGGTAAGCGTAGTGTAGGACGCCGTGCGACAAGATGGGATGATGACATTCGAAGGCTGGCTGGTGTGGGCTGGATGAGAGTGGCCGAAAATCGGGAGCAGTGGCGTGCATTAGGGGAGACCTATGTCCAGCAGTGGACGAGTGTGGGTTGCTGATGATGATGTTATAAATACATATACATATCTAGATATTGTGGTACCTTCATTAATAATAAAAAAAACTTTTGGGTCTAGGCATACATCGGTATGTAAAGTTGTTTAAATTGATTACCATTATAATTACCTGCTCCTCATTCTGGGAATGGAAGGATGATGCAGGTCATTCTGCAGCTATTGCTTTTCTTGTGCTTTGATCAGTTAAAATGTAGGTAGGTATTCTGTATTGTAAACAGTTTATGGATGTATAAGGTCGTAATATCAGCAAAGTTCAAGTTCCCAATTACAGCCACAACTTTATGAGAGTCAGTTTGAAAAAGACTATTCCATTACCAGCACTACTCGTAGTTAATACTGTAGAATTAAAAGCATTAAATTATTACCAAAAGCACTAAGTTGGCAACATTATATCTCAGCTTGGGTCAAGTTTACGGGCGTGGCCTTGAGAGCGGTCTTCAGCACGCAGCTCAATAAATCGATATTGGTACTTGGGAGCCGTATCTAGGTATAACCTGTCTGTTATTTGGATACGGATACGTCACTGGATACATAAAACAGACGCACCAAAGTGTTATCATCGACTTGATTTAATAATAACTTTCGATACTGAAGCACATTGATGGTAAATGGTAACCACGGCTCACATACATTACAGGTATTACATCACATACAAAACAGTAGGTAGTACATATCTCACGAATCTAATTGTAATTGTATTATATTCGATAAATTAATTTAAAATTGTAAACGAACGTGATAGTTCTTCATTTAGCAACATGTTCGAAAACCATGTCGAAAAAAAATGCAGCGTTGGGTTTAGTATACCCACGACGAAAAAACAACCTGGAGCCCAATTCTCGTGCTCGTGATATTTTGAAAACATGGCGGATATCACCTGAAAACCATACAAAAAAACTATGTTTTAGTGATATACCTATGTCGAATGAAAATAAATGTCACGAGCACGAGAATTGGGCTCCTGGTGTTATAATTAGTGTAAAGTGTCTGTGTGTTTATGGCATCGTGGCACCCGAATGAATAAAACGATTTCTATTTTGTATTTTTGTAATGTTTCCTTTTATAATTTGTATAGATGAGCTAGCGTTTCTGTACTTATTATTCAGTCTGATCGAGGGTGTCAATAACTTCTGTCCGCCCATCTACCATTATTTCCTAATTTACAAAGACGCAGTGTACAACAAACTATATTGCAAAAATTATCGCCACACCAAAATGTTCGGCAAATACTCGGCATTACGGCAATAGATCATGCCGTATAAAGAGCTAAGAATATTTACTCGTCTTTTATTACTATTACGGTAGAAGATAGTATGGTGTGCAAAATCATATTTGTATTGAAATCCTTGATTATTTTGTACATATTTTTTGACAACCAAACCAATTCATTTTCACCAGCATTACGTATCCCGTCATGGTCATCTCCTTTATCATCATCATCAGCCTATCGCAGTCCACTGCTGGACGTAGGCCTCTCCAATTGTTCGCCACTGTGATCTATCCATGGCTTCTCGCATCCAGCTCTTGCCAGCCATCCTGCACAGATCGTCCCCCCACCTAGCCAGAAGGCGCCCTACATTACGTTTGCCAAGACGCGGTCTCCACTCTAGAACTCGTTTACCCCATCGGTGGTCGGTTCAGCCCACTGCCACTTAAGCTTGCTAATCCGGTGAGCAATGTCGATGACTTTGGTTCTCTGCCGGATCACCTCATTTCGGATTCGATCTCGGAGAGAGACGCCGAGCATTGCTCGTTCCATAGCCCGCTGAGCGACCTTTAACTTGTGGACCAGCCGTACGTGCCGCCGAAGCCGTAGCCGGAGCCGAAAGCCGGAGTCCGTATGTCATGACGGGTAGGACGCACTTTTGTCTTTAGGCACTGTGGTATCGACGATACGAAGACACGACGTAGTTTTCCAAATGCTGCCCAACCTAACTGGATTCTCCTATTCATCTCATCCTCGAAGTTGTTTTTACCCAATTGCAAAGTCTGCCCGAGGTATAGGTATTTTGGAACAGCTTCGAGGACGGCACCGTGAATTGCAATCGGTTCCGGTAGAACATGTTCATTGAACATGACCTTGGTTTTGTCCAATCTGCTTTAGCACATTGATTATTGATGCCTAAAAGCGGTGATTCAATTTCCACCCTAGACAAACATTCGTGTGATGAAAACACTTGTGTCCAGTGTCATCATTACACTTGTATTTCCTCAGTTCTCTGATAGATATCCATAACACAAGTGCTTGCTACTTGGCACGGAATTAGGTCAATATGTATATGAGATGTATAATTTATTCATTTAACTTGCCAGTTCGAGTAAGGTGTTTTCGATAAATATATAAAACAGAAATGGTCTACTTCCAAAGTCTGATGAATATAGGATTCGAAATGATGAATTCACAACAAAATTACTCGTGAAAACCTTCGACCGCCTGTAATTATTATACACATATATAGAACATGAGAAAATAGTCGCCCAGCGTGGCTAAATACGAGTAAGCCGGAGCGCGCTAGTAAAGATGCGCAGAACAACTCTTTTAAAAGACAAAGGAGTTATAACTCTTTTGAAAAAAAGAGTTATATCGCTTTTTTGCATCTTTAACCCTTTACCAGGCAACTAGACATCATTTATTTCATTGGGTTTCAACCTTAACTCAACTGCACAAAATTCAAAATCTGGTGGTCCCGTATGATAAAGTGCCTGGTTAAGTGTTAACTCCCGATTAACTCCGTAACTCAAAAGACTAAAAAGACTTGAATGATGTGATTGATGCGTATTGTGATGGGTTGTCTCATCGACGTGTTTACCAATCTAATAAATTCAATACAAAAAATAATGTTATATTTTATTACAACAGTGGTAAGGTCAGTTTTCTGCGCTGATATTTTTTTTTAGTACAAAAAAATGCGCGACGCGTTTCAATCATGCTCCATCCCTTTTCGTTTCACTCACTCCTTTATGATCCGTGGTACCAGTCTCGCTCACTAACTCTTTTTACATCTTTAACTCCTTAATAACGCTAAGACTGAAAATATTTAAAGACGCATTGATGTGATTGGATTGATGCACATGTTCACAGAAGATTAATTTATAAAATAAAAATATCAATATGCGATTTCAAAGGAAGTGTTTCTTATTTTTATTAAATTAATCATATCCTCTAAAATATTAGTGAAAATAAGTAAATAATGGTACATACAGCCACACATGTAATGTATACAAATCTGTCAAATTTCTTCAATCGATTCGCACCTTAATGTCATACATACACATCAATCTTCACATCAGAGAGTTAAAGATTTATAAAGGAAGCAAAGGAGTTACGGAGTTATTAACTCTTTTGCAAGGATGTACACCTTTTAGTCCCAATCACTCCTGAGTTACACAATGTCTACGCTCTAGCGCCCGCCTCTATTCCGCCACCTGCCGTCGTCGTATTCGAACTCTTCGATTTTGCGTATTTTTCTCTCTAGTCATCTAGACTAGTTCTGAATCAATTCATTTTGCCTTAGTTTGTTAATATTTTTCTATTAGTAAAGTAGTAAAGCTCGTGATGTTCTTGTCAGGTTGTAACAGCATCATGATTTCATATTATGATGATACCATATCATATCTATATACAATATGGCAGTCCCAACGGAGGTGATGCCTGACATCGCTTCTGTAGTAATTGCAACGTGGGCTCTTCTCTTGCTTACCATCAGGCTGAGGAGACCCAATATACTGTGTACAATCACTATAAAAAAATACCGCATACTCGTCATAATTTTTATATCTGTTCCCCGGCAACATATGCTAAGTATTGTCATTCATTCAACGTAACATGGACGTTATCTTTTTATTAAACTACAACAAATTCCGTCTATTTTGCTGACTTTACATTCTCGTCTCTACAAAGCCTAATAAAATATATACATAAATCTCGTTCACTAATATATCGAATTAGATATCCTTTGTGAATTCCATCTCATCGTTTTCCGGGCATATATGCGATACTTATTAGACATTCTCTTTTACAGAATTATTGTTTGTACACATTTTGTGATTTTTTATTTTCAATATCTGAAAACATGTTAGTTGGTTGGTTTTTCCTGTTCGTATGTCTTTGGAGTCGAACTATTATTTGATTAATTTACCACAGTTTCACCAGTGGGTTATTTTTAGTAGATGGGTTTTAATTTTCTCTAGTCTAAAACATCTCGTGTACATAGATCTTCTTCCCTGGCGATGACGGGCCGGCAGATTTTCACAATATGGCCGATTACAACTGGCTTGCATCCAGTGAAAACTTGCGACCCTTTTTAGACCTAGTACGGTTACTGGGTTCAGTGCCAATAGATTAAAGTTAACCATTGAAGTTTTAGATTAAAGTTAGATTAACCAACAAACAAAGTTAAGGGCAACTCCCTAAAAAAAAAAGATTGGAGCTTTAACTTGATTTTACGTCTGGCACAATCGCATTAATTTAGGTTTTAATCGATAACTTGACTAAGAAATAGCTCGTTTAATTTTCTCAAAATCTCTCAAATGACGAAAAAGAAAAGGATAGGAAATGGTGGTAGGTATATTTTCGCGGTCTCGATTTTGACCTTCGATATGAAGTCGAATTCAAAAATACATGGCAAAACAAAGATGTTTTTACTAGACGATATCCATGGTTAAAAAACTAAAATAAGTAAACAAATATCTCCTGTTATTTTTCCAGAAAAAGTAAACATCTCCGATGGCGGAGCAGAATCCAAAGCTCGTATCTACTACGACGCGTGCATAGACACCAATGAAACCATCGAGAAGTTGGGACCCAAACCGTTGCTGAGCGTGATCGAGAAGCTGGGCGGCTGGCACATCCTGCCAAACACGACCACTAAGCCTCATAAATGGGACTTACAGACGCTTCTGCAAGATGTACAGAACACGTGAGTTGCCAAGGCCAACACACCTATGTCCCATAATAAAGGATGGCACTTTGTCAGTGGTCCAAATATTTTTGTAGATGCCTCACAAAGAGGCCCATCTGAAACACCCCCAGGAACGTCCCGCGATTTTGGTAGTTTTCGGAAAAAATAAAATTTCGGCTTAGATGGGCCTCGTTGTGAGGGATCTAAAAATGTTTGGACCACTGAAACAGGGTCTATGCAATGCAATTATGTGGTTCAGTCTTTAACCGAGTCGCCTTTTTCTTAGTTTCTTGAAGGTTGTTTCTTAATTTTTCATTGCAATTTGTTCTACATGCCAGATATAATTTGGGCGGACTTTTCAACTGGGCTGTGACAGAAGACGATAGAAATTCATCGAAACATGTTATAGTGGTAAGTATTTAGACAAACTGACGAATGATTTCAATAAGTTTTGATTAATTCCATTGAAGAACAACTAAATTACATTGTGTGCTTAACCGTTGCCTAACACTAGACGAGAAAGTGAGTTCAAGTCCCATGGTTGATATAAACACAAAAGCTGTTCCTCTAAGTAATAGAGCGTATTTCTCAGTTGCATCCAAAGCGACAGCGAAACATAACGCAGACGCTGTGTCATGCCGCCTTTCTGTAAGGTCACTTTTGAAACATGATAATAAAAAATAATATGTACATATTCTCTTTCCAGTTAGACCAAGGCGGCTTGAATCTCCCCACTCGAGACAACTACCTCAACAAAACAGGCTACAAGAAAGTCTTGGACGCATATCTGGACTATATGACACGCATATGCATCCTCCTAGGTGCCAACAAGACCGAAGCCAGGATCCAGATGAGCAGGGTCATCCAGTTCGAGACGGACCTGGCGAATATTACAACTCCATCTGAGGATAGGAGGGATGAGGAAGGACTTTACAATCCGTATACGATCAGACAATGGCAGAAGGAAGCGCCTTTCTTGAACTGGACTATGTTCTTTAATGATGCGTTCAAGTTGGTTAACAGAAGTGTAAGTTATGTCGTTTTTTTACGTGAATAGGTGGCAGATGAGCACATAGACGGATCGCCTGATGGCATGGTAAGCGATTGCCGCCGCTTATGTATATAAGCCGTCTGAGTGTCTACAGTTCTACACCAGGGCAACATCTTGGGTCACAAATGCGCTGACAACCTTTCCTCTCCCCCGAATTGGGTATCTGGTACTATTTCTCTTGGCGAACCGCAGGGTAAGCTGTTTCACGTCCATTTTCTGTGAGGCCGTGGTATCATCACTCCAGTCGAGCCGGTAGATTCATGGCGAAGCGTGGCTCACCCACGGACCAAAATCTATTTCGGGATTTCGCTAGGATTGAGGCTCAAACTGGTTAGATCTCTGGACTTTTCTTCGAGAGATCTAATCTTAGTGAGGAATACAAAGGATGCCTAGAAAAAATACAGTGGTTACGATAAAGTCGGTGGGGGGCTCAAATAGCAGTCAAACCACAGACGGTTTAATAAATAAATACGTGCTTTTTTTTCTTTTCAGATATCGGACACTGAAAGAATAGTAGTTTACGCACCAGATTACTTTAAAAACCTTACCAAAGTTATAGAAAAATATAATCGGACAGACCACGATCAGAAGTAAGTATACTTAAACCTTTACTCGTATTTCTCTTACTGCCGCGCTCAGAGGCGTCAAATTAAGCTAATGTTCATTATCTTAATCATTTATGCGTTTTTATGAACCTTGTACCACGGTAAATGTTCTGAAGAGCTTTTCTCCCTCATCCCACCTGCCCTACTCCGTCACAGAACTACACGCGCCGGACAATGCTGTCACCACTTCACAGTGGTAAACATTAAATAATAAATACTTAATATTGATATTATAATATCCTCCAACCGATTACGGTTACGGCGGCCAATCTCTACGATCAACCACGTACGCAGGATATATTATAGTGCCCAAGTGTGTGCGCAAACACAAGTGCACTCTCTATTCCCTTACCCTCAACATTCCGATGGGACACTACTGTGACACGACCAGAGAGGGATTGAGCGCAGGACCAATGGCTTAACGTGCTATCCGAGGCACGGGGGCACAAGACCGCCAACTTCCAGACACCGGACTGCTACTAAGAATTTCTTACCGAAAACTTAGGTACAAGTTATTGGCCCGACCCGGGGATCGAACCCGGGACCTCTTGGGCAGCCGTCTCTTTAAATTGCGACCCACTAAACACTGCGCCACCGAGGCAGTCATATTGATATTATTATAATATTTACATACTTTACCTACACAATTAATTTATTAGATATACTAAATTAATTATGTAGGTAATGTATGTAAATATAATATATAATATAAATACACAGACTTTAGACACACTTTAGAAGAACTATGGGATTTTTATGATTTAATTTCTTAACTATAAATGTTATAATTTTTGCTAGTATTAAGCTACGTTTTAATTTATTTGAACACCATTGTCAATACGGCATCCGCGGAAAACCAGCGTCGTGGTGCGCACAGCGCACCTTCGACATTATGCTGAGCGGAGGCCTATAAGGTGCCTACTTTTTTCTTTTTTATTTATTTTATTTCACTAAGTATGTTACTACTGTACTGTTTGAATTCTATTTTACATTGTAAAACTGTATTGTAAAAATTTAAGGTGCATAACTATTATCTTATCTTATCTTAATCACGGACTAAAAATTTGGTATTTTTTATTTCTGCCGCACCATCAAGAAATGGAACTCGTTTCCGGCGCATGTATTCCCCCCTTCCTACATTATGGATTACTTCAAACGAAGCGTGATGAAGCATCTCGCGGGCCAGTATGGCGGTGCCAACGGTGGTGATGCCTTAATATCGCTTCCGTTGCGCAACTTGGGCTCTTCTCTAGCTTACCATCAGGATGAGGAGAGCCAATATACTGTGCCACTATATTTTTTTTTCAAATAAATGTGTGTTTAAGTTATTTGACTTCTCACAAACTTAGATCAAGAAAATAAGCGAAAAAACGCTACAACCTTCTATTTCCATATTCTTTCAGAACGCTTACAAGTTATATGATGTGGCAAGTTTCAAGATCACTATCGACTTATTTGTCCAAGTCCTTCCGAGATGCCACCAAGATTCTGAGGAAAGCCCTCTTCGGTTCGGAGGGCACGGAGGAGTCTTGGAGATATTGCGTCACGGATACTAATAATGCCATAGGTAAGAGATGTACGAATTCAAACATTTTGGAAGATTCTTTAAATTTCTCTCAAAATTTTACAAAAGCTTGTGGGGTCGGCGAACAACATATTACTCATACAAACGTAAGTAATACCAAAGTTATTTTCAATATTAAGATATCTATCTCGAGGTTTCATTGCTATTATTCGGATGAAGATAAATAATAAATAAATAAATATTTCACAACATCACATACATTGATCTAACTCCGAGATAGGTAGCTCAAGCACCTGTGTTACGGATATCAGAATCAACAGTGGGATTACAAATATATACCTACATATAATACTTTTTATAATACATATGAAACACCCAGACCAATACAAACAAACATGTTCATGCACACAAATGTTTGTACTGTGCGGGGATCGAACCCGCAACCCTTGGACCAAAGGTAGCGTTCACTACCACTGTTCCAAACGGGTCGTCAGATAGTATTTATCTATGTCTCGGTTACAACATTTTCTTACAAATATTAATAAAAATATATGCGATTACATTCCGTAAATTTTTCGACGTGAACGACCTATATTTTGCCTATTTGTTTTAGATTAAAAACGCATAGACACAGCTTGTATTGTCTAGTTACACAATTTTGTAAAAAAAAATCAAAATATAATCATGTTTCATTCATAATTTTTTGATGTTCGCAATTGCACATAATTTTCTTACTAATTTCAAACAGCTATCTTGCTGTTTCCACTCGCACGTAAGATTCGTAATGGCGCGACAGACATAGCTACATGTCAGAGGAACGGTGAAGCTCGCCGCGAATTGAATTTGAACTACGCTTCGCCGCGGTAGGGCACACTAGCGACGCCAACCGATTTTAATGTTTAGCTACTACTAAGCCGGATCTATTTCAAACACTTCGGGGTTACAACCTCGAGGCAAATACTTCATACCTATTTATTAAATAACCATGCACAACTGTTGGGTCTAACGCGTACGCGAAAAGTTGATTCACGCCAAAAGCGGCCACTTTTGGCGGAATCAATTTTTCGCGTACAGAAACGGACCCGAACATTTATGCATGGTTACTTAATAAATAGTATAAGTGTTTGCCTAGAGGTTGTAACCCCGAAATTGTTTAAAATAGATCCGGTTTGGTAGCTAAAAATTACAATCGATTGGCGTCGCTAGTGTGCCCTACCCGTCGCCTTAAGACTGATCCATAAAATTATTCTTTCTGCAGGTTTTGCTGTAGGCGCAATGTTCGTCCGAGAAGTGTTCCACGGAGAAGCGAAGACACAAGGCGAGATCATGATAGACAACATACGAACTGCCTTCAAGAGCAACCTGTTCAATCTGGACTGGATGGACGCGGAAACCAGGGCAGCTGCGGAGACTAAGGCAGATGCCATCACTGATATGATTGGTGAGTAAATACTTTGTAGTAAGAGGTGGTAGTAGTTTATTAGTCAGTGGAGAACGTGCGCCTTCTGATCAGGGGATTATAGGATAGGATATAATCCAAGCACGCAATGGAAAATCTTTGAGGCTTTTAGGGGCGTAGCTATATCAGCCGTATCAATAATATGGGGCCTTTAAGCTACAAGAAACACTTCCGCGATGTAATCGATACCCAGCGCCATCTATTAGTAAATTTCGGAATATATAAGCTACTAAGTTTCTGTAATATTTTTTGCTTATTCTGCTACATTAATAATTATAGGCCTCGGATTTGAGCGTGTCTGAATAGAGATCAGTTTTTTTTTCACAAGTGTAAATGTTGAATAGAAAAAAGAACGTCATAAGTGGACAATTAATTGATTTTTTATAAGTTTCTATTTATTATGTGAACCGGCCTGATGGTGTGCCGATGGCGATTAGTAGTGACGCTGCCACATATGCCAAAGGTTCTGGGTTCAATTCCCACCCTCTGGACAAATGTTTATTAAAAGTCTCGGTGTAATAATAGATAATTGTATTTAAGTACATAGTATATTTGTTATTCCTCTGTTGGCTGATATAACACTTCACTTGTGTTAAGGATATCCTTAACACAAGTCTATGGAACTTGTATGGAATCTGGTTATCAACAACAAGCTGGCTGGGGAGCCTCTTAAGAGTATTTTTATATTGTTTATGTTCTGTTGGCTTCCTTTCTTTTTGTCTGTCCTTCCATATTTACATCATAGCGGTTGTTTGGTTTTGATTAGCTATTTTTCTTTTATATTTTAATTTACTTATTTAAGGTGAAGGGTAGGGCACACTAGCGAGGCCAATCTATTTTAATTTTTAGCTACTAAACCGGATCTATTTTAAACAATTTCGGGGTTACAACCTCTCGGTAAACACTTATACTATTGATTAAATAACCATGAAAAAATGTAGGATCCAACGCGTACGCGAAAAATTGATTCACGCCAAAAGCGACCACTTTAGGGTGAATCAAGCGTACACAAAAGCGGACCCAAGATGTGTGCGTGGTTATTTAATAAATGGTATAAGTGTTTGCCGAGAGGTTGTACCCGTCACCTTAAATCATTATTTTATACAACAGTCCATTCTCAAGATGTATGAATTTATTTACACAGGTTTCCCGGACTATATTCTGCAGAAACATGAGTTGGACAAGCAGTACAACGAGCTGGAGGTGACACCCAATGAGTACTTTGAAAACAACATCGCTTTTAGTGTCTTCAGCTTGAAGAATGATCTGATGAAACTGGACCAGCCAGTAAATAAGACTAAATGGGGTATGTAAAGATAAATTAAATATGATTGTATTTACCTGTGACCATTACTGTAAAATTATGTGCAATTTTTTTATGTAATAGTTGACAGACAATCTATCTATAAAATCTCTCTATATATGAAATGAAGAATGAAGATTGTGTATTTTTTTATGTGAAAGGTGGCAGACGAGCAGACGGATCACCTGATGGTAAGCGATTGCCGCCGCCCATGGAGACCCGCGACACTAGTGGAGTCACAAGTGCGCTGCCAACCTTTAAACCCTCCTCTCCCCCAAAAAAAAAGGAATCAAAAATTCTTTATTTTTACAAAGACTCAATTAAATGATGAAGGTTCTTTTATGGCCTTAGATTAAATCAAATAGTTTTATCTAAGTTTATGGCATATAATGTGGCAGTGTTAAAAAGCGGAAATCTACATTACCTACTTATTAAACATTACATACCTAGCAGAAAGTAGCACATAACTATAAGAAAACAAAACTTCATCAAACCATTTGTTATACTAATGTGATAGGCGGTAGAAGAGCAAAAGGATCACTTGATGGTAAGCGATTGCCGCTGCTCATGGACAAGTGCGCTGACAAACTTTTAACTACCCTGCTCGGTGGGCAGGAGGTTAGGCCTCCGGTACCCTTACTCACTCGGCCAAACACAGCGCAACCGATGATAAAATCACGCTGGTTAAAATCTTATCTGCGTACCTTCATCTCTATTTGTTGGAGATCATAGGATCTTATTAAGCTTATAATTTATGAACAAGTTACCATAACAAACGTTAAGAGAACACAGAACCATGAAAAAGTAAGTATTAAAGGCATGCAGCTTACCATAGCAGCAAGAGAAAATTAATTTTCACCACTGTTTGTCACTGTTTTGGTTTGCTAGAATCATAGAATCATTTAATTAGTCTGATTATTTTTTATAAACTTTCTTACACTTTGCGCGCGTTCGCTTAAATTTTCTCGTTATAAAAAAAAACGCAAGATTTTTTAAATATTTGACAGTGACAGACACAAAATACAATTTGTAAATGAAAACATACTTTTGTATCTAGTACAGTGAACTACGAAAATGTTGAGAAATTTCATTCCATACATACATTAAATATTTTTTTCTTGATGGACCTGTTAATAATATTACTAATTTAACTTTAAGGTATATTTATTATCATAATTTGCTCTCAGGCATGACACCTTCGACAGTAAACGCTTACTACACGCCGACTAAAAATCAGATCGTGTTTCCTGCTGGTATTCTTCAACTACCTTTCTACGATGGAGACAATCCTAAGAGCGTCAACTACGGAGCTATGGGTGTGGTGATGGGTCACGAATTGACGCATGCTTTTGATGACCAGGGCAGAGAATATGATAGGTAAGTAGGTCAAGAAAGTGATTTAGCAATTTTGCTATGGAGCTGGCCCACCTAATTATCCGCTATATATTATATATATTTTCTAAAATCGCGGTTTTGAATACCTTTAAAACTCGATAGATCAAAACAAAATATCATGCCCCCAGGTACCTTATAAAGAGACAGGTTTTCGAGCTATACGCTGCTAATGATATAATATTTAAAAAATATTATTTATTTTTCGTCATTATTAGCTAATGACTAAAAAGCGGACGCTTTGCAAGGTTTAACATTTATTTTGATGCCCTCCATCCATCCATCAATTTTGGGAATAAATCTAAATGGTGGACACAAGTAGTGGACCAAAAGTTTAATAAAATATATAATGTAATTTTTACGTTACGGAAATAAAAAATATTTTTTAAAATTATAGTACAGATAGACCAATTCTATATCATTTTCCTCTACCCCAAGGTTGTGTGGAAGCGATCGCTGTTGGCGATAATACCGCTTATATTGTACTAGGATAATACCATGCATATAGTACGATCTATAGACTTTTTGCAATAAAGTTTATCTATCTATGCATAACTGCGCGCTGTTGTTGATACATTATCGGACGGCAGTCTTACGGACTTCCGTCCGATACACCTAAGTGTGACTATAAATTGACGTTTTTCAGATTTGGAAACTTGAACCAATGGTGGAATAACGCAACGATTGCCCGCTTTAAGAAACGAGCTGCATGCATTCAAAAACAATACTCCGAATACAAAATGGACGGTCAACATCTCAATGGAAAACAAACTTTAGGTAAATAAACATTTGAAATAAATTAAATTATTTACTATAAAAACGTATGATATAAATATTTAAAATCGCTTGAGCATAAAAGTTGAATGACCCGAAGTTCATGGTAAATGTAACATTCTCGTTTTCTTTGCAGGGGAAAATATAGCCGACAATGGTGGCCTGAAAGCATCCTTCCACGCATATTTAGATTACAGCAAAACGGCCAAAGACAATCTCACCTTGCCTGGACTAGAATATAATCATCGGCAACTATTCTTTATATCTTTTGCACAGGTAAAAATCAATGTAACTTTAATCAAATGGTAACACTTTCTCAGTTTAAAATATTTGATAATTATAATGTTAATGATAAAAAGAACCATAATTATGACAATGTTTGAAATATTTTGTTGTAACTAATTGGTAGGTAGTTAATATTCTTATATATTTATCCTTATTTACAGGTATGGTGTTCGGCAATGACCAAAGAATCAACTAAGATGCAAATAGAAAAAGATGACCACACCGTTGCCAAATACAGAGTAATCGGGCCGATATCTAATCTCAAAGAGTTTTCCGAAGAATTCAATTGCAAACCTGGTTCGAAAATGAATCCGATACATAAATGTGAGGTCTGGTAAATAATTTTTTACATAATCCGTTTGATTATGTAATTTTTTTGAAAAAGGTATATATTTATATACTATCGCTATGAGCTTAGGCTGTGCTACGTATTTATTTGGAGCAGCTAATAGGTTTAATTCAAATATTTGCAGCACATCCATAACTAACTAATGATTAAATATATAAAAGTTCATGAAACTTTCATCAGGTTTGAACTAATAAAAAGTATATGAGCACTGAAAAAAGGAGCCTTAAAATCAAGGAAGAAGAGTCAATCCAAGAATGTACCTACGTGAAAAAATTTGCAACTCCTTATTTATTAAAGGTTTCCCAGAAATATATATGCAATGAATGGAGCAGACGCATCCATGCATTTATTAGGACATCAGTCTGGTGATCAGGTCTGTTCAACTTATTACGTATCTAATAATAACGTAATGTTGGTATTGATGATTAAATATAATGAATGTATATAAAATAGAGCTTAGCAATGGTTATACTAGAAAACGGGTATCTTATAAATCAAAATAAAAACACAAGATTGCTATCATAGCATTTGATGGTTTGGTGGCAATTTCCTATAGTGTAGTAGAATAACAATCGGTGTGCGATATTGTTGATGAGGATGAAGGAAAAATTGTAAGGCTGGTGTACTTCTATGAGTGTAATAGAACATTAATATATTGGGAAGTTTACTTTTGAAATATAAATTCATACAATATCCCTTTGATCTGATTCCGTACTAAGTTGCTTAAGCACTTGTGTTATGGATATCAGACAATTAAAATAGTACAAAAAATATTATATTCAAAATCGTCTAACATTACAGGTTACCCCAATGTGATATTAAAGATTATGCTTAACTTGATTGATTTAGTACTAAAACAAATAAGCAAAGTAGCCTCTGTAAATTCAGTCAAAAAGCAGCTAAACATGTCGATGGTCCCTGCGACTTACTTAATTACAACTCTATAAAAATGTCGTAAGTCACCATTCATTGGTATTCGAATTCCTTACATTATATACCTACTTTGCTCGATGAATTTAAGTAAAGAGGGAAATAACAAATTCAATCTACTATTTTACCCCAAGGAGTGCTCAGTCAAAAATTGGTAGTGCTTTTACTGCTAACACAAGGTATTGTATGTACAGTTATAATAGGCTATTTGACAAAATTCTGAAAACTATCTTAGGGTATTAATTTGTTTATAAGGAGCCCTATAAAAATACTTTTCTGTTTTTATTTTAGATATTTTAATAAAAAAAAACGAAAAAGAAAATGCAATATTCAAATATGCCGCAAAAACGCGCCCTTTAGCAATATGGCGGCCAGTGACGTAGATTGTCCATAAATAAACATTGAGCTTGTTGGTGTTTCAGTGTTTCTTTCAAATCAACCATAGGCTTTTTTTTCTTTATTTCTTCCTATGAAGGAAAGTAGACTTACGCTTAATCTACGTCACGGGCCGTTATGAGTTACGTGACCCCTGTTTAAAAAATAATAATTTTAGAAGACGAATTTTGATGAAATAATGCAATATTTTTATCTCGCGTTATTGCAAATCGCTCCACAAAAAATATATTAACACTGATGTTATAGAAGAAATGTATATTTTTATTACTGTCAAATAGCCTATTCTGTGCGCAAGGTTCAAATTAAACTTTAACGGAATATTGTATTTGTATATATTTATTTTCCATAGTATGTGTATATATTTATTATATTTATAATTTGTGTAGGGATCTTATAAAGTTTTATTTAAAATATTCTAAAAAATATGCGTGCAATGTTTAGATGTACTTAATTTTAAGTTTGTTTATTGTAATTGAATTTTATTAAAATTAGTGCCATTTTTATTAAGAATCAAGTTTCAGAATCAGGAAATAAGTAATATCGATATTTAATATAGTTCACTACTAATTACGAAAATGCTGGTCATTTTGCATAATTCTATGTTCGTAATGTTAATTATTATAAACAAGTGTTTTAGAATTGCTTTCGTATGTATACAAGAAGTATAACTTTATACGTTAGTAAAATAATACCTATCATTATTGTTGTAATATTTGTATTGTCAATGTGCTCTGTGTATGTAGATGTATAACTTCGTTATTCAAAATAAATTGTAAATGATCGCCAAGCCAGTGGATCAAACATTTTTTATGCAAGCGCTAGGTTAAGAAATAAAAGGAAAGGAAGGAGTCAATCACTTCTTTTACATAACATTTTCCAGATGCCTTATTATAGCAATGTAGTTTTGATGTTAGCCACATACGTATCGCGTGTCCTAATATACATATACATACACACTATAGATAATCCGATACACACGGATGTTAATCATGAACACCATAATAGTTATACAGAGAGAAGTTTTTATTGAAGTCAATGGAGGTAAAATCAAAGAAAGTAATTTAAAAGTAAAAACAAATACATAGAATGTTATTAATAGATCTGAAAAGGTTTTTTTTATTATTACAAAATATTGGATCTGCATTTTAGGTTTCAAAATTTATTATTTGCAATATAAATTACAGCAATGGCACCAATCACCGCGAGCGATGGTAGTTCAGTGAATGAGACCGTGAGTCTTCCAAACGGAGTTCTTCGAATAGGATTCGAGCCGCTGAATTTTTCGAATATGTGTGCGTATTTATACTACAAGCTCAGCGGTGACGGAAAACACATTTAGGATATCAACAGGTTCCGGATACTTGTTCAAACTATGGACCCACAATTGTTGAGATAATTATTCTGAAAGTGTAACCATGGTCTCATTCTCCGGTAAAAGGGTTGCGTTTGAAGGTTAGACTGTTCATTGTAATTACCAAAACCTATAACATGACCACCGCGGGATCGTTACAACACGACGGCTATGGATGCTACTTGAATTGATTTGCAGAGCCAATTCTGATAAATAATACAAATCATAAGGCTTTTTAATTAACGTGATAAAAGAATCAAGCCAAACTATCTATACCTATGAATCATTTTATTCAATAGTTATTAGAAAATAGATGAATTTTGCATTATCTATACTTATAAATAGGTAAGGCGGCAACGCTAATAGGTACCAATTCGAAAACACGAAACGCGTGCGCACTGTAATCGACACCTAGCGCCATCTATTGGTATAAAGTGGAACTAATGTCGTTAAACGAAGTGAGGGCAGGCCACTAGTCTTATATAAAAAGACAATAAACTGTTGTGTCTCGGTATTGCCCTATTATGATATTAGTACATTTTATGCATAGGCCACACTCATAGGTTCCCAGAGAGGTCTTGGGAATCCTAAGTTTCGGTTATTTTACTCGTAAATACCTATACAAAACTTAATATGTAATAAAAATCATAATTAGCTAGAGTAGGAATGATAAATAAGTTTACCATGGAAAATATATGAAATCATAACTAATGTGAGAACTTCGTTTTATGACTAATACTTACACATGCCTATTACCAGAAACGAATGAATATGACATAATATTTTCCTTTTATACTTACGCTATAATAAACAAATACTGTTGCAAATAGCCTCAAGAAGGATAATAATTCATCTTTAATTTAATTTACATACTTTTTTCCAATATGTTATAATTATCACCATTACCATATCATTGCGTATTTGTAAAAGCGTAGTTTGAGACCAAATAGTTAGATAGAAATAATTCTGATACCAATAAAATGAACACTAAAATAGGTAAACCTTATATTTTACTATGATTTTTTGAGGAAAAATACATTTATTTTAATAGTAAGCCACGAATCGGATACTTATTATACATTTTTAATTAATCGTACAGGAAAACACAGTATTATTATAGTTAAATAATTATCACAGTCACATGTATAATAATAATATTAAGTAATGTGAAAATAGCATAAAACTATTTATACGAAAGTTCAGCAGCGTGATGTCATAGTTTTTTGTAATAATGCTTTTAAATAAAAATATCTACTTTGTTAGTACACAAAAAAATCTGTGAATATATTTCTTAAGTGTCTCAAAAATTTGTTAAGGGTGCTTATTCGGCTCACTAGTGCCACCAATTGATTTTAAATTTTCATAATAATATCAATAATAATATGATGAATTTAAGACATTTTTCGTAGTATGGGAATTGGAAAATATTAATTTTACATGACCATGAGTTACGCAAACAACACAAATCTCTAAAATTATAATTACATACAATACTTTTCTGATTGTAATATTTGTTATGAGTTTCTCGAGTATGTAAATACCTACGCTACAAAGAGATTTTGTAAAGGACATCCTCTTTTTTGGTCCAAGTGCCTGACAGTAAATTTTTCTGGAGTATTCTGTAGTAGTGGCCCCCGCTTATTCATTATACTTAATTTTATTTGACTTCTAAAATCAAAATTTTCATAAATATTCAGTTACTTAATTACTAATTAAAAAAATATCACTATGCTAAATTTTGACGTTTGAACGAGTGTTCATAGATTGACAAGCCTTAACAGAATACCTACGGCAAATATCTCTTTTTGGCCGGCATTTTTATATTTGGACCAAAATTATATGAAAGTCCGAGGACTCCTTTAGCTTATATGCCGTTCGTGTAGAAATGCATGCTAATAGTTTAATAAGTGTTGTCTTTATTTATTTTGAATACGGTACTTAGAACAGCTTGTGTCAACATTTTTGTATGTATGTTTTGTAAGTAATACCGCTGAGATAAGATTAGATTTTAGTTTCAAACAAATGATTTTAATCACAGATTTATTTTGAGTACTAATAAGAATCTGTATATGTCAGATTTTATTTGTATATTAAGAATTTTATAAGTAATTAAAATATTTAGAACTATTCTTCCTAAGTATTTTATTTTACTTGACTACCTAGAGCAAATGGTCAGTAACCTGTCAATATGCATGTATGCTTAGAAGAGTCATACTCCGGTTTTTTTTATTGCGGCCCTGTGGAAAGAAGTCCTGTGGAAAAGCACGGAACTAAAATTTGAGATTCCTTGTGTCTATCTATGAAATTAAAGCTCAAAGGAGATCCTCGGATTTTCATATATCTTTGGTACAAATATGAAAGTGCTATCCAAAAAAAAATTTTTTGTTAGAAATTTCTCTGAAAATGTGTGAAGATGTTGATTTTTGAACTCAAGTAAAACAAAGGATAATGATTCTATAGCCATTAGTGTCATAGTAATAAATACTAAGGGTGATAATTCCAACAGAATACAGTAGTACCAACAAAGAGGGATGTCCTTTAAATGCGTGTTGCGACTCAAGCGTGTTTTTCAAGGGACTCCATTCGCGGTGTGAGTCGTGACCTCTACATGAAAGTCCATCAAAGTATTTCATTTATTTGGGAATCATACAATTACATTTGACTTAAAGTTAAAACAAATACAGATAACACCATATGTATATATACTAAATATATGGGCCGTGTGGTCCCCGGCAGAGTAGAATAGGCCACCCTCACTCTTACCGAGGTGTCGAGGCATGATCTTCAGCACCCAGAGAAGGAAAACTCTGCATTTATATCAAAACCCTCGCCAACCCGTCTGCCAAGCGTGGTGAGTATAGCAATTACCCCTCATGTGATTGAGGGAGGCCCGTGCCCCAGCAGTGGGGACTTAAATGGGCTGACGATGATATTTTGCCAAGACATACTTATGGCCTTTACCTGGCGAAAGGTTACTGACCACTGATCTAGAGCATAATTTATTTTCAATCGTCAAAAATTGGTAAAATCTTCTCAGATAACCATTTGATATTACCTGGTTGATTAATTTTACATTTATCGCAACCAATCAGTGGTTTTTGGCGTTTATCCTTTTTTAAATACCTAATTTTAAGGCCACACCGTGGTGATGGTCGCCGCCAAGTGATTTTAATGATTGTGGCGAATAAGAGACATTTTTTATAAAGTGAGAAATTAAAACTTTAAGAATAGTATTAACAATAGGGATGTGGACTGTACACAAATAAGTATACAGCGTGTTTATTTGATACGGGCGAATATTTTAATGGCGATTACTATGCGACCTAGAGGAACTGTTTACATACATTTCTTTAGGAAATTAAGGTACTTTTTTTCATACAAAATAATTGAGCACGCAATGTATTGCATCCACTGGTAGTTAACGTTAATAACATCAATTAACGTAGACATAAGTATCTAAACGTCATACGAGTGTCATGACACTCATGTCACTTGTCATGTCAAACAAAGTTGGACGGCCATTTACATGCTGCTGGGTGGCACTTTAGAAAAATCATACACCTAATTAACCACAAAATTTAATGAAATGATTATCTTATACGATTCGTAGGATCAGATATTATAGCTGGATTAATTATTCGCCCGTATAAAATACACACGCTGTATAATTGTACACGAAAAGGTAATTTCTATAGTAAAAATAATAAAAAACACAATATTTTCTTCAATAAACAAGGGATTATTTTTTATTAAATAAAATGTAATTAAATATTTCACGCTCAAGTCTCGTGACAATGAACACCAATCAAACTACGTGACGTCATCTGCTCCCAAACAATAATTTTCGCTGTCAAGTACTATGGTGTTTGTTTGATATTTTGCACAATATTATTACTGTGAATCCCGTGAAATTTATTCGAAATTTACTTGATTCTTTTTTAAAATCGATTATTGATGGTTTTCCTATTATGGAAAGTGGATATATTAAAGCAGATAGTTCAAATTTGCCAAAAAATCAATTTTCGGCTTTACGGTAGCTGATTTCTTCGCAACAAATAGTAACTTCTGCTCTGCTGAATTTAGAAATGTGAAGACCTATTTGTAAGTAATATACACAGGCTACGTTATAAAAGTAATAATAGGTATTTACAAACTCGAAAAAATAAATTGATTATAATTGTATCATTATTTACCTTATTTCTAACCACAAAATTTCAGTTTTTATCTTTGAAAACTTGAAGAGAAATAATCTTTTAATACAAGGAAGTCTAACAACAGCTTACATCAAAATTATCCTCACAGAAATACATTTTACTATATGTAGATGTAGTGTGCCATGACCCGTAACTTTATGAATGCCATCAAAAAGCGGAAAATCGAATACCTAGGTCACGTGCTTAGGCATGAGAGGTACAAGTTGCTTCAACTCATCAAGATGGGTAAAATAGAGGGGAGGCGATGTGTTGGAAGAAGGAAAAAATCGTGGCTGCGCAATATAAGGGAGTGGACTGGCATCGCATCTGTGGAACGATTGTTTCGTCTCGCAGTGAACAGAGAGGATTTTGGAAAGCTGACGACCAACCTGAAGAGGCACTTAAAGAAGAAGAAGAAGAAAGTGCCGGACCCCGACGGGCTAGATGGAGCCACATTTTACGCATCGTTTTTACACGCTGAACGTAAAGAAATAGTTTTTCAGGTGTTTAGATAGTAGTACTTTTACACCGCGGCACCGCACAAGTTTTATAAAATTTAGTATCCATCTTATTATAACAAAACTGCGAAATAACTTTCCATTAGATACAACTTTGACATTGATTAGGAGCATTTGACGTCACAGTGGGCATTTGACAGATATTCACGTTTGGAGCTAGATTTGAAATTGAATTTTAAATATCATATTTTAAAGGTTTTAGTTGTATTAATAAAATGGTTTGAGATATATTTGGTACTTATGTATGGTTTTAAACACTTTTCCTAAAATAGTCTACAAACCTATTATTTGAGACAAATTTACCTTAATCATTTCTTCCTGTAAGTAAGAGTAACTTTTAGCAATTATGGAGTTTTTTGTTACTTTTAGGAAGAAATTATTACGTAGCATAATACTATTCTTAAAGTATGAATTGCTCACTTTTATAAAAAATGTCTTTTATTCACCGCAATCAATATCAATCACTTGGCGGCGCTAGTATCATCGCGGTATCATCGGCGGCCTTAACAAAACTTATTAATTTGCTCGTACAGTAAAAATAACATACTTGGAACGGCCAAATGGTCAAAACCCGGTGGGCCATCCAAGGTACCGAAGTCGAAAAGGATTTCCACAGATGACCGGCAGGAAGTGGCGTAGAACCGACTTATATGGAGACTCTTACTATCGAGGCCAAGGCCACAGATATAATACTAGTCCAAGGCTCAATTTGGGTCGCTGCGCTTACCTAGATAGTTAGTTTATTTATTTAATCGACTGTACCAGGCAACAGATGAACTTACCAAATTCAGTTACATAATTTCAAACAATCAACAAAACTAATTAATTTTGAACGCAAGCTACGTAAGTTTTGTAAGTTTTGATGATTGAAAAATTTATAATCAAAAATATTTTTATTTATGAAAGTTAATTTTATTTATTTTTGTATGCAATGGATAAATTTTGACTGATTCGTTTGAAAGTATGACATTACATTTTTGTGTCTAAGCTCATTGTTTTATTTGCCCTACTTCACATAATTAATATGATTTACCTACCTACACGTAATTGGGATCATCAGCTTCATAAGTCGTGATAACAAGTTGGTAAAAATGATATGTATTAGCATAAAATATTTTTATCGTTTCTGGGTGTGTATAATAACTACAAGGGAAACTTTGATGTTCTCGCGATTTATTTATTTATTTTATATCAAATAAATAGATATATATCTACTTATAAGTTCCATGGTTATATTACCATGAAACTAGAAAACGTGATTAACACGTTAAAGTATTTATAATTTTAGTTTTACATTACACCTCACTCTATGCATTACACTCAAAAAATAGCTAAATAAAAATATTGCAAAGTATCGATGATGCCAGCGCCACCATATCTACCAGTTGTGTGTGCAATGAGAACAAGCTGTTATAATTCTATAACATGACATGTTAGCCCGTTGACACTTGACATGACATTAAGAAAACAGGCCAGCGAATGTTAAAATGGCGGATCGAAACGCTTCTTGCTAACCGCATTGCTGCGCTGTTTTTCGATTTTGGTGGGATTTCGGACCGTATTTTATGTTTCGCCGCCAATGTCAAATTAAAGTAAAATTCTCAAAGGTAAAAACAGATTTATTTACACTTCTTCGACTTCTGTTTTTATTTTAATTAATTTAACATTTGTGTTGTCGATTGTGGATGTTACATTTAATATTTGGTAAGTGTTAAAGTGTATTACAGTTAGTCCGGCCGTTGTCTGATCCAATTTCTATCTTGAGTCTTCAGTTTTATCAACATTTAAACAGGTACAAAAAAACAACATTAAAAAAAATATATTTCTCTGATTTTTAAAGTTTAAGGCTTAAGCAAGTATTCGACGACGTAAACGATGCACTCTCACAAGTGATGTTAGCAACTAATAATTTATTACTAAATGCCAATAAGACTAAATGTGTATAATTCACTGAATGTGAGGCAGGTTCATACAAATATAACCATCAACAATGAGCATCTTGCGCTCCCAAATTCATCAGTATTTCTAGGAATCACATTAGATTCTAAGCTGCAATGGGGTCCCCATATTGATGTCCTCCCAGGTAGATTTAGTTCTGCTGCATATGCAGTTTGAAAGATAAGACAACTAACTGATGTTGAAACGGCGAGACTGGTTTATTTCAGCTACTTTCATAGCATCATGTTATTACTATGAAAATCAACTGCTGATATACAGACTATTTTCGTATTACAGAGGAGAGCCATCCGCTCCATTTATCACCTTAGATCGCGCGACTCCTCCCTTAGAGATTTGTTTAAAGAAATGGACATACAGTGGCTTCTCTATACATCCTTGAATGCCTTATGTACATACATAAGAATCTCCATCTGTTCTCAAAGAAGCCTGACTGTCACAGCCTTAACACCAGAAATAAGCACAGACTTAGGTTCCAAAATTGAGCATAAAAATGTTTGATAAGTTACCTCAGATTACTATTGACTTGCCCACACATATGATTAAATTGTATATAAAAAGATGTTTAATGAAGAAAGCCTATTATAAAATTGACGATTTTTTGAATGACAGTAATTTAGGACATATTAGTAACACAAAAATTTTACTATATTTTTAAGCTAATGGTGACATTTTGTAAAACAACTTTTTTTTTAAAAGAGTAACTGCTATGTTTCTTGCTGGTGTCTTCTTGGCAGAAAACAATGTTCCAAACCAGTGGTAAACATGTTGACATTCATAAGTGTTCTGTATGGACCTAAATTGAATAAACTATTTTCATTTCATTTGTATATGAAATATCTTCATAGGGCTATGTCCCAGTAGTAGGCATTTTTAGGCTGAGATGATCTGCAAGCTAAATATATTATAGGGTATGCCCAGTAGGCATTTTTAGGCTGAGATGATCTGCAAATTATCTTGTAAGTAGTTTATACCTAGAACTGTGGATATATAGCAAAATAAAATGTTTAGTTCGTGTTCTAAGTATGAATTAAATACTGCCTAATTTAAGCATTGGGGTTACCATAGTTAGATAAATAGATAGATATACTTTATTGCACAAAATACACAACTTAGGTACTAGGCATTACAGATGTTTTTGTTGAATTTTTGTTTTTTAGGTATTATTATATTTTTAATAACAATTATTTTTTGACTGTTTACCATATTAATTTTAATTTGATAATCCATCACACATGTTTGTTTTCTACAGTCAATAAACAACAATGGAGCAAATTGTTGTCAAAACGGAGGTGCAGGCGAATGGGGAGATTTTACTGTTCTATGTGGATGGTAAGTTAAAAAATACCAACTTATTTTTTCTAATAAACCGATGAATGACAGGTGACAGATCACCTGATGGTAATAAGTTACCAATTCATTGTGATCAAAAGGCTGTGTTGTACTATAGTTCTGGTTTACGGAGATGAAAAAGAATGTGTTGCAGGCTGTTTAGAAGATGGGTGGACGAAATATAGAATAAAGCAGGAGGAGGCTGGACAACTGTCCGACAGAAAGAAATGGAAGGGATTGGAGCTGGCCTTTGCCTTTAAGAGATAACAGACATGCATAAAATTGAAAATAAGTGATTGTGTATTGTTTTCATGTATTTAATGAAAAATGTATGAAATAAAGGCTTTTATTATTATTATATTTAACTAAGGGTTAAAATCTCGTTCCTATGGGAATATTGGGTATATTATATTCCAGCATCATTGCTTGGAGAGACACTTTAACTGGCAATAATTTGCATGACCTTAAAATTGCTCAAAAAATTTAATAAATTACCTAAATATTGACCTCGGTTACATAAACCAAATTAATTGTTGGAGAGCACCCTTCGATATGAATGGGCTGGCTCAACCGGAGTGATATCATAGCCTCACTCAACTGGTGTGAGTAAAGCACCTGTGCTGTGTTTTGCTGAGTGAGTGAGGGTACCAGAAGCCAAATCTTGGGGAAGGGAGGTTTAAAGATATGCTGCCACACTCCACGGGTGTGGTGAGTGCCCATGGGCGGCAGCAATCGCTTACCATCAGGTGATCCTTCTGCCGTAAATTACATAAAAACATAGACTATAACTTTTTCAATACATATTAGGCACATTTGAACGTTGTCTTCTTTTCTTATTACTATCTGTACAACCTGTGCGGATAAAGAATGGGATCAGAAATGGCGGCGCATCTATTCACTTCTCGCTCGCACACTATTTGCGTCTATACTCGCACTCGTGGGTGTGCGAGCGAGAAGTGAATAGATGCGCCGCCATTTCTGATCCCATTCTTTATCCGCACAAGGTTGTAGATAATGTCATGTAGGTGTACTTTTTTTACAATGTAGGTAAGTTGGAGTAACAGTATTAAGTCTTCTCACTCTAAAGCATTTAAACTTAAAACTAACTAAAGACTGTAATTTTTTTAACATTTTTAACTTCTTTAATATTAGTGTCTTCATTGATAAATCCTTTAGTCAAGCTTTAAAGGAGCAGTAAAAAAGTAGACTATAATAATATGAAAATTCCTTATATTTTCAGAAAATGATGCCACAACTGTCAACATTGAAAACCAATTACTGCAGATGCACGAAGGCGGTGGCTATGAATATCATGAGCTACAGGAAGCAGTTGAAGAAGGAGTTGCTGTGGAAGAAGAAGATACTGCTGCAGTTCCTGAGATTGCTGAAATTGTTGGAAATTCTGATTGGCCAGTTCCCATTGACATAGCGGAGTCTGATCCATCTGTTAAGGAGAAATGGTCAGACGAGGAAGTGAAACGCCTTCTGGTATTTTTCGTCGACAATAAAGATACATTTACCAGTGGTACTACGAAGAAGAAACATTTATGGGCTATAGCGTGCAAGACGATGCTGATTGGGAAGTCTCCTCAGGCTTGTGAAGTGAAGCTGCGAAACATAAAAAGAAAATACTCAATGTTGTTATTAGAGCATCAAAGAGGTATATCTGTTACATGGCCTTTGTTTGAGCTATGTCATCAAGCGTTTCATAATGATACATACGTTCAATTTATGCTTAGAGAGCAGAGTGAACAAGAGCAAAAGTTAGCCAAAGTACCAATACCAAGATCAGCTGAAGATGCCAATGGGGGTGTTATAGTTGTGAAGAATGTAAATGTTAAGCCCACAGGAGGGGATTCTAGTGTTGAATTAATGTTGAATCTTTACCTACGATACAAGAAAAACTTCCAGAAAGACTATTGGCGGAGAGGATTATGGGAGACGATCGCAATGGAATTAGGAGAGGAAGATTCTGATTACTGGCACAAGCGGTTCATGAATTTCAAACAACATTACTTGAGGATGGTTGATAAGAGAGAAGCAGAAGGTCCTGGGAGTATCAACTGGCCGTACATGAAGTTGTTTGATCTGATTTTCGAGAATGATCCAGAGTTTCAAAAAAGATATGTTGCAAATAAAGTCACGCAGGAACCAGTGATAGCGCCATCCGAATCTGTAACAATTTACAATGAATGGAATGATACTGAAGTTATGATTTTAGTCAAATACTGTTTTGACTGCTTTGATGAATTTCAAGATCAGACGATCCCGGACGATTTTCTTTGGACTGAAGTTGGGAGACTATTAGATATGAAACCGGAGGCTTGCAAAAAGAAGTATGGGGAACTAAAACAGGCTCATTTGCAGAAATATCTTGAAGGAGGCTACACTTTACGGGATAGAAATGCTTTGGCTATTTTGTTTGATAATATTATATCTAGAGAAGTTGAGGTGGAATTGAAATGGGGATAAAATGAGAAGGGGTGATATATGGGACACTGATGATACAGACGAACTAGTTAAGTTTTTGTATGAGAACTTAGAAATGTTCAAAGATCCGATATGTTACTATGTTTGCTGGTCGGGTATTGCTAATAAGTTGAGTAAGAGTGTCCAGTCTTGTAAGAAGCAGTGGGAAGATTTGAAGAGGTTGTATCAGTCTATATTGGATGATAAGAAAGAGAATCCGGATATGCAAATAGATTGGAGGTATATTGAATTGTTTGATAGGATATTTGACTATGGAATGGACGCCAATTTGCTTAACGATTTTAAGCAGCATAAAGAGCAAAATATGAAGTCTACACAGTCACAAAGTATTGGAGGTAAATATTTCGTGTCTCTAATTTTAACAATATTATTTTTTATTGCCAATTGCTAATTGCCCGAGAAGTGGTCAAAATCATCAACTCTTTTTGGGCCTGCCTGCCCTGCTGGCTGCCAATAAAAGATAAAAAAAAGATAACCACCTCTCCGGGTGCAGCCTACAAACGTGGCCCGGCCCAGTCCCATTTTAGCCTAGCGGATAGGCCTTCTCGGGCAATGGAGAATGTTAATAAGTATACAAAATCACTTAAAACTATAGTCCCACTAGAGCTAATAAACAAATACACAAGTTTTTTAAATAAAATACTAAATATTATTGAATTTATAGAAAATTTTAATTTCGCAGTATTGTTTTAGTATCGTGACGTCACAGTCTTCCAGACGTCAGACGACCCGTTTGGAACAGTGGTAGTGAACGCTGCCTCTGATACAAGGGTTGCGGGTTCGATCCCCGCACAGTACAAACATTTGTGTGCATGAACATGTTTGTTTGTATTGGTCTGGGTGTTTGCTATGTATTGTAAGTATGTATTTACAAAAGAAAAGTATTATATGTATATATTTGTAATCCCACTGTTGATTCTGATATCCGTAACTCCGAGATAGGTAGCTCAAGCACCTGTGGTGCTTGAGCTACCTATCTCGGAGTCAGATCAATGTATGTGATGTTGTGAAAAATTTATTTAAAAAAAAAAGTAAAACAATATTTTTGTAAATTATGTATCTCGGGAAATACACAACGTATCGTAATGATATTTTTCGGTCATGTTTTTTATTTTCAACCAAGTTGATACAGATACGGGCGTAGTATCACCGGGACACGCGACTGACCTAGTGTTGCGAAGTACTGGGACGGCGATGACGTCACTTTACAACCCATGTATTTTGAAATCAAATATCTCAGAAACTACACGACGTATCGTAATATTTTTTTCAATCATATTTTTTATTATCAACCGAGTTTAAGGAAGCTAAAAAATAAAATGAGTAAACATTCTCCATTGGCAAACCATCAAAATCAAATAATATTAATATATATGCGTGCGTAGTTCACATTATTAATAGATAATAATCCATCAGTGTGACTGTGGTGGGCATTAACCTATAGTCAACAAAAAAAATGCATTAGGAATATTAGGATTATCAATAGGCCCATTGAGGAGAAGTCAACAGAATGCAAAAGTTTCTAAGATATATTTCCTTTTTTTTTCAGTAAAGAAAGTGAACATCAAAATGGGCAGTGATACTGTAGACATGATCTCAGACGAGGAAGAATTCGACGAAAGAGGTTTCACAAAACGAACAAAGCGTGGTGTTGGAGATTCAAAGGCGTTTAAAATATTAGAATTCTACCAGAAACATAAGGAAAAGTTTTCAACAACTCAAAGGAAAAAGCAAACCCTATGGGGAACACTAGCTGAGCAAATAGGGATATCGGCAGAGCAGTGCGCCCATAGATTTAGGAATTTAAAACAAGTTTACACAGCATACGTCCAAAGAGAAATCAGTAAACCTGAGATGCCAATTCTGTGGCCCTACTACGCTCTATGTAAAAAAGTCTTCGGTTATCGAGCGATCAAATCTAAGTTGAAAAATAGTAAAATTGACAATGAAGAGAATGAAGAATGGGCTGCTAAAGAAATCAAGCAAATTATTAATTTCTTTTCCAACAATTTCCTTGAGATCTCCCAAGGGGTGGACAGTGATAGTAGCAAATGGGCCAGTTTGGCTCAAGCGTTGGGTAAATCTCAGACATCTGTGAACGAGAAGTTCTTGGAATTGAGAAGGTCTTATAGAAAATTGAAGACGATGAAGAAGAATAACCCTGAATGCAAGGTGTCATGGAAGTACTACAACCTGTTCGATGACGTATTTGCCAGGGCCGGAACGGATATGGAAGTAGAAGAATTAGAAATGGAGGATCTTGTTTATGAAGAGGAAATGGTTACAGAGGAAATTGAGAGGACTGAGTCTCAGGATGGTATGTATTAAGGAGCGTCCTTATTGTGTGGTTTCGAAACTTGTTTTTTTTTTTAACATTTTCATATTTTTTTACGACTAGTATCTAGAAGTACGATTATTACCATTTTTTTTTTATTTCGTTACCAGAGTTAGTATTCTTGAATTATCCACAATGTCGAAACGGCTTAACGTCGCGTCGACCTAATTCTAATAGGACGAATCTCATTATTTAACATTGGACTCCTGGAGTCCAATCCCCGGGATCGTGACATTTATCATCATACGAATATGTATCACTAAAACATAGTTTTTTTGTATAGATTTCATGTGATATCCGCCATGTTTTTTCATATCGAAAATCCCGAGAATTGGGCTCCAGAAGCACAATGTTTAAAAAATGAGATACGTCCTATTAGAATTAGGTCGACGTTATAACTTTTTCAGGAATACGGCATTAAACTATGAATTAGTATTACATAGTATATAAATATTTTTTTCTTTTTTTTTTTTTTATGATATAGGTGGCAGACGAGCCGACGAATCACCTGATGGTAAGCGATTACCGCCGCCCATGGACACCTACAACACCAGTGTTTTATGATATAGGTGGCAGACGAGCCGACGGATCACCTGATGGTAAGCGATTACCGCCGCCCATGGACACCTACAACACCAGTGGTGTCACATGTGCGCTGCTTACCTTTTAACCCCCCTTCCACTGGATTGGGCCTCCGGTACCCTCACTCACGCAGCGAAACACAGCGCATGCACTGCTTCACGCTGGGAAATAATGGGAAATAGAATTTCTGATGGTATAAAAGTTTTACTAAAATGATCACCAAACAGTATAAAGTATTTACTGATAAAAATAAAACTTGGATTCTTTCTTTTATAAGATTTATGAGCAAATCGTAATCATAATAATTATTTTGTACCTAGGTAGTTACTCATAATATACGAAACAATAAACAAATCAATATGTACTGATGTAGAAAATAAAAAAATAAACATATTGCCTATATGTTTTTTATTTGAATAGGTAATGTTAAATCTATCGGTAAACTATTCACATCAATTTTTAAAGTACAACCTGTGCGGATAAAGAATGGTATCAGAAATGGCGGCGCATCTATTCACTTCTCGCTCGCACACTATTTGCGTCTTTACTCGCACTCGTGGGGTGCGAGTATAGACGCAAATAGTGTGCGAGCGAGAAGTGAATAGATGCGCCGCCATTTCTGATCCCATTCTTTATCCGCACAGGTTGTAGGTACAAGTATTTTTTTATTATAAAAACCGCAAGTAGTTTTTTATTTCTCATTTGAAAGCTATTATTGTTTATTTCTCATGTGAAAAACTTTCTTTTCACAGAAGACGATTATCAATGCATCATCGTGATTCCCGAAGGCCAAGATATATCGGATATTAGCAATGCACAAATTATAATACAAGATAATCAAATAATCAACCCCGAACAACAAAGCGACCAAACAGAATTGGAAGAAATTTCTAAGCCAAAACCCGTACTCACTAAATGGACTAAGAAGTCTAAGAAAAAGCTAATAATACTGTATTTGAACTATGTGAGAGCTAGAAAGGGGAAAGAGATTAATGCATCAGAAATGTGGAGAGAAATATCCTCTAAATTTCCAGACAAGACTCCGTTGTCTTGCAGAAAAATGTTCGCAAAACTCAAAAGCAATCACCTCAAGTTAGTCTCTGAAGACGATGATAATAAGAAAAAGTCACCATACTTTATTTTACTTCAAAAAGTAATGAACATGAAGCCTAAATTTGCAAAGAAGAATCAAGCAGATTCCAAAGATGGAAAGACATACAAAGATGTATTACTACCGACTGCAAAAGTGGAGTTAGCGTTACAATATTACTTGCAACATATTGAAGAATTTGTAAGTCCCAAGTTTGAGAAGAAATATCTATGGACTGAACTAGCTAACTTTGTCTCTGAACCAGTAAATAAGTTATTTAATAAGATAAACTACTTGAAACAATATTACAATGTAGACACTGATGAAGTGAATGGCGAAAAAACTCTTTTCGGGGAGTTGTTAAAGGAGATATTATTAAAAGAACGTAATATTAAAGCTACGATCGATACCGAACCGTCGTTTATAGAAGAGAACCAAATTGAAAATGAAATTGCTTGGAACGATGAAGAAATAGAACAACTGCTAGTATGGTATTTGACTAATTTAGAGAAGTTTAAAAACCCGAAATATGTTAGAAAGTATCTCTGGATTGAGGCGTCTTCGATATTGGAGAAAAGTCCACTGGTTTGCTCAAAGAAAATGACTGAAATAAGAACTCAATATAAAACGATGATTAAGGAAAATCTAGAAGAATTGAACAGTTGGAGGTTTTATGAATTGTGTCAAAAAATATACGGGACAGGAAAGAAGAGTGAAGTAACGAATGTTGAGACGAGTACCTAGCATTTACCGGAATGTTCCGGTTACATTTCGAGTTTGCCCGGAACATTGCTGTGGAACTATAACGGTGAATAAGTTGGAAAAACACTAAGATACGTCAATTGACTTATGAGAAAATATTGACACTTATTGTAATAGGCATAAAGATTATTAAGTTAATGAAAATTAGCCTAATTCAAGTATCTGAGTGCGACAAAGAGAGAATTTGAGACATTTGTCATCGTTTCCCCTTCTGTCAAAGTACTATTAAATTTTTTGCTTGTGTTGGTGCTTGTACAGTGTTGTTTTTTAGCCGATAGCAAATAGCAGAACTAAAGATGGGCGCCTACACCGCTAAATATCCGATATTGAGTAAAAATTAATTAAAACCCAAATTTTATGGGGTTATCCCGCGCACGGCTGCGCGTGTGATTCCGCCAATGTCAAGTGTATAAGAGAAACACGTCAATTTAAAATTGACCGGTAATTTTGCTAAATGCTCGATCTAGACATTTGTGTAAATCTGGAGCAAGAGTTGACAAGCTTGTAACAAACCTTTTTAATATTAATTTTATTTGCCTAGTAAAATCTATCATGCCCATCTCTAATCAACTAAATGCCGTCTTCAGAAGATTCAAATATACGAGTCTATACAAATAATTATTGTACACGTAAGTACAAGTATGTAAGTACCTACTCGTAGTTGCATCTACTCACAGCTTGAAGTTTCGACCGCGTTACAACGGTCGTGGTCACAAGCGGACATAATCTTATCATACATTAGTATAATGCAACACGCAAGTTTAAATCTTATACGAGACTATTTTTACCATTTCTGTATAAATAAATACTTCTGTGATTAACGAGTAGTCGTGAAATTACTGGTAAAATAAATAATTTTCATAGAAATTTTAATGTGACTGCTCAATCATTTGTTAATAGCAAAAATTCTCGATGAAAAATAAAACGTCTAGCCGGTTTTAAGGTCATTCAAAGATTCATGGGCAAGTCAATTTTAAAAGTATGAAATTATTAAATAATAATTATACCATTGAATAAACCCATACAATTTGCACCTACTATTATAATAGAACCCTTGACATAAACGAAACATTTGACATAGCTACCAAGCAAAAATACATGCGTGTGACGTCACATGCCAGTCGCCATTTGTATGGAGTGCTTCGGGTTTGCCCAAAATAATGTGATTTTAAAGTTGTAATATCTCAGATAGTTCCAATGATAATCAAGTAAATCTTGTAACGATGTTTCTATAATTGAGAGGACTTTTGATTACAAAAAAAATTGTCTAAATAGGTAGGTACGTATTTACTATGGAGGCTAGGCCGCCATTTTACAAAACAGTCAAAATGGCGGACAGAACTTCCTTTGTTCTAAATTCGATTTTGAATAGTTGTATGGGTTCATCTGTTTGAAACTGATGAATGTCATTTATAAAAAAAGGTGATGTCACACTGGCGGATGGCGAGCGTTTTCAAAGCGGAGCGACCGAACACGTCGCGGCTGCGGGGATGCGCAACGGATTCATCGTCGTTTTTCTGCGTTGCCGCCACAAAAAATCAATGGCGTCAATCAGGCTTATCTCCGCGGCGATCCCGTCGCACATCCGTTGCGCATTCGCGGCGGGTTCGCTGCTTTCGTCGCCCCGCTTTGAAAACGCCCGCAATCCGCCAGTGTGGCAGCTCCCTTACAATATGTGAATAATTTATTCACTTAACATAATCCAACAAGACGTGGTACAATCAGCAGCAAAATGATCTGAGCGTTCATACCTACCAAAAATATCTGAGCATTTGACATGAGTCAGTACACGCCAAGGTGCATTTACATTTACATGTTCGAGAAGAAATGACAACATGTGAAAGTACACTAAGTGACATGATCTTATTCCACCGGCCCCCCTATCATCAACGGGACACAAGACGGAGAAGGGGTATGTCGTAGAAATACCGGCAATTCGTACCAAACGGCTCAAAAGTATATTCATGCTGCGTACGGCTAAGACATGATCCATTCTCGGCCATCATTTACCATCAGATAAGATTGTGGCCAAATGTCTGGAATAAAAAAAAAGTTATATTGAGTATGCAAGTGCAAATAGTAAGTTTGAATGTTAGGATCATTTTGTTACTGACTGTATCTATTAGAAAATATGTTTTCGTTGTTGTATATAATATGTTACGTAGATAACAATATTTTATTAAATGGGCTTAGTATGTGTATAGTAATGAAATTATGGTATATAATATAACTACCTATTTGGTTTTTAATTTACATTATTAGCTGTAAAGTGGCTTTTAAAATTGTGATTTATTTTTAATAAATACCAATTACACAAATACCTATGGAGTTTATGTAATGGTTTTCTTTTTTTTAATGTGATAGATGGCAGACTAGCAGACGGGTCACCTGATAGTGATTGCCGCCGCCCATGGACACCCGCGACACTAGTAGAGTCACGAGTGCACTGCCAACCGTCAAACCCCCCTTTCCCCCGGATTGGGCCTCCGGTACCCTCACTCACGCAGCGAAACAGCGTTAGTTTTCTAGTTAAAAGATAAAATATCCTCGAATGATTAATTCTCTTTGTCACGTTATTATTGTAGATTTATTTCGAAAATAAAAATTATCTAATAGTTAATATTCTGATTCTTGATCTAATTTTTGTTTGTTCATTGTAATGGCTTCTGTAGGTAGGGTGAAAGCCTCCATCTCTCTCCATATTTTTTTGTTAGCTGTGCTAATCCAGTTTATGCCAGCTTTCTAAACAATCTTGGGTAAAACAATTTTTTGAAATTCATTCTTCAGTAAATAATGCACTTAAATTTTTTCGGTAAAGGAGTTGCCCGGTCAGCAAAAGATCGTGGGTTCGAGTCCCACCCAAAGACTGTCGAAAAATGTTATTTAATTTAATTGTAGTCGTCACAGTTATGGGTAAATCAGTCTAGTTATTTTCGGGATTTCTACCATGTATCTTATTTTTGAGTTTCCGATGTTTCGGCACTGTTGCAAGCGCCATGGTCACGGAGTTACTGAAGTTTTTGCGGGTAAGAAATCCCGTAAATAACTATTCTAATGTTAGTGACCAATAGTTAAAAAAATATAAGTCTTGAGATGGTTATAGACATAACCGTACAGACAAAACTACACATGAAGTTATCCAAATAGATATACAGGGTGTATCTGTGAACATTTACATCGCTTTAACCACGTGTTCTGCCAACCATTCTGAACAACATTTGTTCAACGTATTTTCAAAATTCATCGATATTTTTTTCGACTCCCCATACAATATGACCGCAAGTCACTTGACCGACTTAGTATGAAAAGTTGAAATTTTTTCATGAACACGTGGTTAAAGGGATGTAATTGTTCACATATACACCCTGTATAAGTAGTCTTGATAAAAACAAAGTGTAAGTATTCTCGTAGGTACAGGGTTCTTCTTTAAAGAACATTGATAAACCTTTGAGCAAATGCTAAAATTAGCTGAGAGTGTGAGCTTCCTCTGCTAGTGACCGTAAAGAGGACATAGAGATTACCGTGGGAGGATCGCGCTTCGGTATGAATGGGCCGCCTCGACGGGAGTGTGTTACCTCACAGAAAACCGACGTGCAGAAAGCAGACAGCACTTTGTTTCGTCAAATGAGTGAGGGTATCGTGTGCCCAATGAGATAAAAAGCTTGGCAGCACACTTGTGGCTCTACTGGTGCGCACGGCGGCAATCGCTTACCATCAGGTGACCCGTCTGCTCGTCTGTCACTTATAAAAATAGAACAAAGCTGAGACCATGCAGTTCGCAGTATGTAACGAAGACCAAGGGCATCGCTTGACACCGACCACACGCCCCTAGTTAATCCCTTTAGGCTTACACGGAACATAATTAGCTGTGGAAGAGACTATTAAAGTTGTTTCCAGGAACCCCCCCTCCCTTCTTCGAGGGCAGCAGAATTTCGTTCGCATAGGGCGCAGAAATGACAATTTACTGCACTGCCATATTGGCCTGGGAGATGCATCTACTATAATAGTCTGGTTAAAATAAGACCAAAAAATTAAAGTAAGCTACCTAAATTCCCATCAAGCAAAAAATCTTAGGAATATTTAAAATATGATAAAAATAAAATTTGTTCCCCTATCTTACCCCGGTATAAGCAAACACACTTCATTTTTCATTTAAAGGGGGAAAAAATATAATAATAATAACAGCGCTCCAATAAGTCTATTGGTTATCAATCTCAGTATATATAAGTTACTCTATGGTTATCAACTTACAACAAATTAGAAAGTAAGTAAGCAATGAAATTTACTCGACCTTAATAAAGCCCGAAGAGATGGGCTTTCAAAAAATTAGTAAGTAAGTAAGTAAGTACTCGTAGAAAAGTTGGGAGGGAAGGTCATGAAATAGAAAACACCAAACGCTTGCGCGATGTAAAAAAGTACAACTCCATCTAGCGTCAGAGTGAGGAAACGGGTTGTCAAAACTTGCAATGCTTGCCTAATAAACTTACCTTGGGCAGCGGTGAACAGACTACCACACTTTACCGTCACTGTACGTTCCCTATTATAGGAAATGTTTACAGAAAAATAATGTCTTTTCTAAACATTCTAATTTCTTGTTTTCCGACTGGAAATATCGGACATAAACCGGGGAGTGTGGAACAGCGATACTGTTTAAAAATAATATAGGGGTTTTGAGAGAGTTTGTTATGTAGCTTGGGTTTAAAACAATCAGGCACAGGGTATTAGATACGAAAAACCGGACAATCGGACAAATTTAGCCGGATATTTGAGTAAGGTGACGGGTAGGGTACACTAGCGACGCCAATCGATTTAGATTTTTAGCTACTAAACCGGATCTATCTTAAACAATATCGGGGTTACAACCTTTCGGTAAACACTTATACTATTTATTAAATAACCATGCAAAAAGATTGGGTCCAACACGTACGCGAAAAATTGATGTGTGTGATACGCGTGTATCAATTTTTCGAGTACAAAAACGGACCCAACATTTGTGCATGGTTATTTAATAAATAGTATAAGTGTTTGCCGAGAGATTGTAACACCGAAATTGTTTAAAATAGGTAGCTAACAATTTAAATCAATCGGAGTCGCCAGTGTGCCCTACCCGTCACCTTAAAAGCCATTCACACTACTATAGGATATTTGTTAAACAGGAGTAAGAGGGTAGGTATAATCTACAGTTCTCTCCAAACTGTATGCTATAAAAACCACGAAGTAAAAAGTGTAATATAATATTTTTAACACTGAAAAAAACATTTTATAACAGTATGTTCTCACTTGAGAAAAGGTGTTACCGAAGTCGGCGGCTAATACTATCTTGTAATACAACATTCAATCATTCAACGGGGATTAGCCGCCGACTTCGGTAACACCTTTTCTCAAGTGAGAAGAAACTGCTATAAAATGTTTTTTAAGTGTTAAAAATATTACTTTACACTTTTTAGTTCGTGGTTTTTTTTCATGATTTTTAGTGGCTTTTGTTTTGCACAAAGGAAAAGGGGGGTTTTAAGGTTGGCAGCGCACTTGTTACTTTTGGTTTTTGTGTGTGTTTTTTATGTAATAGGCGGCAGACGAGAAGACGCATCGCCTGATAGTAAGCGATTGGCGCTGGCCATGTACAGTGGACACCCGTGACACCAGTGGAGTTAAAGCTTTAAAGTCCCCTTTCCCCCGGATTGGCCCTTCGGTACCCTCATTCACGCAGCGAAACACAGCACAGTGCTGCTTCACGCCTGTTTTCTGACCATGGGCGGCGGCAATCGCTTACCATCGGGTGATCCATCTGCTCGTCTACCACCTGTCACATAAAAAAGTCCTTCTAATTTGACTTGGCTATGCCCGCAATATTTAACCGGATGCACCGTGGCCGCCCCAAAAGCCGTCTGTTTTCCTTGATATGTGCCCTGCCCATTGGCATTCGAGGCATGCAATCCTTTGGGATATGTCTGTGCCCTTAGTTCTCCACCATGCACCATGTCACAGTAACCCATACATGAATGGGGCGGCTCGATCGGAGTTATAACCACGGCTTCTGAGAAAACCGGCTTGAAGCAGCACTGTGCTGTGTTTCGCTACATGAGTGTGCCGGAGGCCCAATTCGGTGGAAAGAGGGGTTTAAAGGTTGGCAGCGCACTTGCGACTCTACGTACGTTTCGCAGGTATCCGTTTGCGGCGCAAATCGCTTACGATCAGCTGATCCGCCTGCTCGTCTGCCAACTATTAAAATAAAAAAAATATACTTGTGGATTTTTTCTAGAAAATGTGCTAATTCGCGAGTCGTACTCGCCCATGCAGGGTTTTATAGCAGGAAGTAAGATAATATATGGAAGGTAAATTGCGGTTCACGGTTTATAACGTATCAAAAAAAAACTTCTTGCTAGATCTAGTTCAAACCATTTTTCGTTGTTAGTTTTCATGGTAATGTATGACTATTGCTCTTGCGAAAAGTATAAAGTTTAGAAAAAAATACTTGAAACCTCAACATCATTTTTAAAGACCTATTCATAGATACCCCACACGTATGGGTTTGATGAAAAAAAAATGTTGAGTTTTAGTTCTAAGTATGGGGACACCCCAAAAAATATGTTTTTCCTATTTTTGAGTAAAAATCGTAATGCGGGTAACAAAATACATCTATTTACCAAGTTTCAATATTATAGTTCTTATAGAATCGGAAAAAAGTGGCTGTGACATACGGACGGACGGACAGACAGACAGACATGGCGAATCTATAAGGGTTTCATTTCCTAATCCGTTTTTTCGCCATTTGGCTACGGAACCCTAAAAACCTAAAAAGGGCTCGAGAATTAACCTGTCTCATCCAAACAAAGGAGAAAAGGCGCGTGAAAGAGAGGATAACTCCGATTCGGTCGTGTCGTGACGTCTGCTACAAATTAGGCAGTCTGGCCCGACTACTGAATCGCTTCTTCAACCCGCCCTCGCCCACGCCGCAGCCCTCACAGTTTACCCAACGTGTCTAAAGTAGCTCCATTCGTAACTGGAGATAGTCGTTCACACAACCCATTAGAGCTTCAATAATTATGTCACCCAATTACAACGAAATCTCTTCGTTGTTTACCTTATTCAAACATTTGTGACAGTGTCTCGTAAAAGTGAAGAAGGTTTCAAAAGTGAATTAATATTCGTGTGTGAAAAGTGTTGTAAAGTTAATTTTAAGCAAGAACAAAGTTGTGACATCTCCTTCTTTATAGAAACGGGACATTTCATTTCATCATTAATTATCGCAGCCTTTTGGTTAGGTACAGGTAAAAAAATTAAATAATTATTTCACAACATCGCATACATTGATCTGACTCCGAGATAGGTAGCTCAAACACATGTGTTACGGATATCAGAATCAACAGTAGGATTACAAATATATACATACTAGACTGCGCCCGCGGCGTTACTTACACAGTTTTAGTTTTTATAACAAAAGTCTTCATTCAAACTTCAAACCCGTGTAACTAACTACCCCTTAGGGGTTGAAAGTTCAAAAGTCACTTTTTTATTCAAAACCCCTGCCCAAACATCAATTTTAAGTTTCTTACTTTGCTAGTTAGCAAATCCCCATACTGCATTTTACCCCTTCAAAGGGTGATTTTTCAAATACGTTGAAGTGACTTTCTGTTTATTTCAAATTATACGTACAAGTACAAATTTTTCTAACATCAAATACGATGGACTATCACACAAACTTCAATCCCTTTTTTCACCCCCTTTAGGGTTGAATTTACAAAAATGTTAAGACAAATGGTTTTTGATTCAATATTAAGAGCCCAAATATTTATTTTCAAGATTCAAATAGATAGATATATAGATAGATAGATAAAAACTTTTAGTTTGTAAATACATAGGTACTTATAAATACATAGAAAACACAGCACACATTATAATATAGAACAGGTATTTATTTTTTACCGGACTACGACAAAGCCATTTTAGCAGCTTATATTTGTATTTTCCAAGATTCTGCCTAAACTACCCAGCTGATTTTGATGAATGAAGAATACCTCATTAAACAAAATCGATTCCATATTACTGTCCAGATGACCTAAGTTAGTTCCCTATTATTAGAAGATAGTCTTTTTTTTATTGATATTGAATCGAACGTGTTTGAAATTAAGGTGGGAATCGACTGTAGAAATTATTCAGTTTTGTATACTTTACGCGGCTGTACATACATATACGTACAGCCGCGTAAAGTATGAGAAACCTATGAGAAACATTCGGGTGATTAGTCTCCAACATATCGTGGAGGTCAAGTAGTTACGAATATTTAATAAATGTTCCTAATATAATCCCCTGCTTAAATGTTATTGTAATCTCATCATATAACGGAGAAAAACCAAACACACTTTTTTTATGCTTGAGGCGGACAAACGAGCAAGCGAGTCACTTGATGGAAAGTAATCAACGCCGCCCATGAACATCCGCGAAATCAGAGAGATCGCTAATGTGTTGTCGGCCTTTTTAAAAAAGAGTCGACTATCCATTTATCATTATTAGTTATTATTCTTATTTTATTCTTAAACATTTTGTTTATATTCCAAAGAGTGTAAATTTTAAAATGTCCAAAACGCAAGAGGAGTTTGATTACTATAAACAATCTTTTTTGTCCAAATTAATAAATGAATGTTCTTCCTTTAATATTTCTGATTGGCATTGAAGCTGTTCACATTGACCCAAATACCACGTTGGGCGCCACTAATTGTGGCAGCCACTAATTTTAGTATTATCCTGGACTAAAGTAGGCTAAATGGGGATTTGGCTCTTTGGGCCATTATATTTGTAGCAAATTTTTTTTCTTTTTAAATATTTCACATCATCACATACATTGATCTGACTCCGAGATAGATAGCTCAAGCACCTGTATTACGGATATCAGAATCAACAGTAAGGTTACAAATATATACATATAATACTTTTCTTTTGTAAATACATACTTACAATACATATAAAACATCCAGACCAATACAAACAGAGATGTTCATGCACACAAATGTTTGTACTGTGCGGGGATCGAACCCGCAACCCTTGTATCAGAGGTAGCGTTCACTACCACTGTTCCAATCGGGTCGTCCAAAATTATACTAATTATGCTAATTATACTTATTACATTAAATTTTCACCAGATAACCTAATAATAAAGAATATCATTGTCTTAAACTAATTGACTTTATTTTACTGAATACTAGTGACTTTGGATATACATAATTGCGGAAGCTACCGGATTGTATAGAAAGAGTGATCCTAACCGGGAAAAAAACTGGCAAGAGACCACGTGGCCGCATACCTGCCCGATGGCATGGCCCGACACTCTCATTAAGTCAATAGACATGCCGTTACGAGAGCCATATAGAGCTGCGTAAGTGACAACGACGACAAAATCGTGACAACTGGCGACTTGGTCGCTGACTGATTTAAAAGTAGGGGTCACGATCCTCAACGCTTGAGGTACCTACCGACTAAAAAAGAAGAAGAAGTGTACCCCGGTGAACTTTATTCCGGCCTATTTGTTATTTTTTATAACTGTGGTGGATGTAACTGGATAAAGTCTATGTTCTTCTCCTGGTGCTAAGCTACCTCTCCGCCAATTTTTAGCCAAATCGATCCATCTGTTCTTGAGTTTGAAATAGGTAACTAATACGACTTTCTTTTAGAAATATAGATTTCTGAATAGATAAATATAAATACCGTGGCCGTGTGGTCCCCGGCAGAGTAGAATAGGCCACCCTCACTCTTACCGAGGTGTCGTAAAAGGCGACTAAGGTAAAGCTGCTGGCATGATCATCAGCACCCAGAGAAGGAAAACTCTGCATTTATATCAAAACCCTCGCCAACCCGTCTGCCAAGCGTGGTGAGTATGGAAATTGCCCCTCATGTGATTGAGGGAGGCCCGTGCCCCAGCAGTGGGGATTTAAATGGGCTGATGATGATGATGATGAAATATAAATATTTCACAACATCACATACATTGATCTGACTCCGAAATAGGAAGCTCAAGCACCTGTGTTACGGATATCAGAATCATCAGTGGGATTACAAATAAATACATAGAATACTTTTCTTTTGTAAATATATACTTATAATACATAGATAACACCCAGATCAATACAAACAGATATGTTCATGCACACAAATGTTTGTACTGTGCGGGGATCGAATCCATAACCCTTGCACCAGAGGCAGCGTTCACTATCACTGTTACAAAAGGGTTGTCAGAATGACTAAATTAGTTACAGATTTACATATTACCATTTCTATGATTCCAAATTAAATCAATCTTTTGTAGCTTTTCCAAAGTTGTAATAAACATATTATAATTTTTATTTGGTCATCTATTTTATAACTGTATAAAATAGGGCGCTGGCCCTTAATACCTAGTTCAGAGTATTTACGTTATTTTAGTTAGGTAGTATTAGATATGTGTATCCATTCAATTGGGTCATAAACTTAAATCATCATCAGCCCATTTAAGTCCCCTGCTGGGCCACGGGCCTCCCTCAATCACATGAGGGGTAATTGCCATACTCACCACGCTTGGCAGACGGGTTGGCGAGGGTTTTGATATAAATGAAGAGTTTTCCTTCTCTGGGTGCTGATGATCATGCCAGCAGCTTTACCTTAGTCGCCTTTTACGACACCTCGGTAAGAGTGAGGGTGGCCTATTCTACTCTGCCGGGGACCACACGGCTGGAACGGCATAAACTTAAATAGAATAGGTATAAATTGTGTCAACCTTCTTACACGGTGCGACCTCGTTGTAAAAATCGGATGGGAACAAATAATTATTAATTATGTCAAGTAATTCGTAGAACTGAGGCTTATTATGTTAAAGGTATATAGTATAATAGGTTGGTCTAAAATCTATACTATGTATAAAGAGGGAAATCCTACATACAGAGGCAACGCCTATAAGTAATCCGAAAACACGAACCGCTTGCGCGATGTAAGCGGCACCTACCGCCGTCTGTTGGTATAAGTGGAACGAATATCCAGAAACGAAGTGAGGGCGGGCAAGTTCGTTATAAAAAGGTGAAATAAAGTTTTATTCACCTCAACTTAACGAACTGAAAGAACTCATCTTTTTATAGCGAAAAAATTATTACAATAAGATGACACATTGTTTTAAAATTATTGTAAGTACTATTCGAATTTCGTGTGCCTTTAGAAAAGGGTACACATTTTTCAGTGCGTTCAAATACCTTTACATGATTCCCTTGACGTGTTAAATTGTGTCAGATGATTCCTAATAAATTCAATCAAATCAGAATATAACGGAACGTCCTTCAGAGAATGTTGTTCACAACTTCAAAGGTTTGAACCAAATTGGTGTCTAGTCTTTTTTGTGTACAGTCACGAGCTTTAATTTGGGACCCACCCAAAGTTGAATGTCGTGTAGCAAACTTTTGCTATTAAAAACTAATATTTGTCAAATGTGTCAAAGTCATAATATTTAGCATCGACAACTATACTTTTATAAGGGCATAAACGTCAACTTGGGCGACGGCATACGATCATTTCTGATGTTTTTCAAGTAATTTTTACGAAAGTACTATTATATGAAAATGTAACAAACTATTTTCTTGACTGACACTGACACGAGTGACACATCATATGTTCGTAATGCGAAAACCGTAATGATAGCTTTTTGCATAGCGGTTATCGTTTCAAGGGTCTATTAGATAGGACATTTTATGTCTTAACGTGACATTCAACATTATTGCACTAAAGTTTCGACCTTATTGACTCCCAAATTAAAGCTCGTGACTGTACCTATGTAGGTATTTTCTACCCAAAAACAATTACAGTTGAGCCAAAATAACAGGCCACATTTGACGTTTCTCTCATAGAGAGGTGATCTACTGAAAACTCTGATTATAGTGAATAATCGATATGTACTTCAAACAAACGTGAATAAAATAATAATAGAAGCGAAGTTATTAGTACTTTTATTTGGAGAAATGCGACTCAAAGTTATTAAAATGAAAGAAGATAGTAGGTATCGATCCTATATATATTAATCCGCGGCCAGTTTAATTCTTTTCTTTCGAAATCAAAGCGCTTTTATTGTGTGCCTTATATAGTTTTTCTGTTTACCAAGTTATACATGTATTTATATTTTTAAACAACAAAATAATACGTTCTATGTAATCCCAATGTGGCTTTTCAGTCGTGGTCGAAAATTCCTACACGAGTTAACATTGCATTCGTTCGATTATTTGAAGAACATCCCTAGAGTTTAAAAAGAAAATGGGTTGACAGATACAACATTATACCAACGTGCAATTCTCTCGAAAAACAAATGTTGAATAAGTTTCTAAATAGTTTAACAGAGAAAGTGAATCGTGAAATTATCTTTTTTTTCTTCATTGCAATAAATAAATGCAAACATAATTTTAAAAAGTAAAGAAATTGTGCTATTTTAACATTGAAAGATTGATAAATTCATTGCCCGTTGTTACAAGGTTACGATGTCGAATTTTGATGAAGTGTCAAATGTGGCTAATTATTTTGACCCAACTATACGTTTGTAACAAAAGTTAAACTACATGAAGTGTACAATCATCATCATCATCATCATCATCAGCAACCCAATCTCGTCCACTGCTGGACATAGGTCTCCCCTAATGCACGCCACTGCTTTCGATTTTCGGCCACTCTCATCCAGCCCACAATGCTAATTCGGTGGGCTATGTCGGTGACTCTGGTTCTCTGTCGGATTACATCATTTCTGATGCGGTCCTTCAGAGATACTTCGAGATGGCCATTTCCATAGCTCTTTGAGCGACTTTAAACCGGTGGACTAGTCCAGCCGTGAGTGTCCACGTCTCGGCACCGTAAGTCATGACCGGAAGGACGCACTGGTCGAAGACTTTCGACTTTAGACTTTGTAGGATGGGTGACGAGAAGACTTGACGAAGTTTACCAAATGCTGCCCAGCCTAGCTGAATTCTTCTATTGGCTTCTCTTCCGAAGTTGTTTCCGCCTAATTGGAGCTTTTGTCCTAGATAGACATATTCCTGAAGTGTACAATACTTTTGTCAAACACTTGACCTATCAACCTGCTATAAAACATGATGAAAATGGCATTCGCACCACATAGAAGCGTTAGGTAATGAAGCCATAGAAAGGAATATCCGCATAAGTAGTATGTATATATATACTTACCTGCACTCACCTTTGTTGGATTATACTATTTTAGTTCTATAGAACATACTGTTCCGTTCCGTATTCATTTGTGACCTATAAACTTAGATTCAATAAAAATAGCGGAAGATACGGCACGTCCCTTCAATTAGACAACTGAAAACGGACCTATTTGTTTTGACATACGCTTGAAAGAGTCATCAAACATGCTACGCGCATGCTACGTCAGTCTACGTGAAATTAGGCGACGGGGACCTAATTAATGCAGTCCACGCGGTTGAGACGAGTCACCTATCTTCCGCTATTTTGATTTAATCTAAGCCTATAAAACGTAAAATCACTGTGACATTCTATAATGGATTATTGGAATATATCTAAAAGAGAGAAGAAGAATACATCTTTGTATCCTCGTTCTTTTTGTTTTTTTGTTGTCTTTTTTTATTTTTTACATTCTTTGTTACCTGTCACATTCAAAATTGATTTGGTCAGTCACTCACCCTCTTATTACAAAAAACTGCTCTGATACCGGTTTTAATCCTAAACTAGCAAGTTCATGATTATTACGGAATAATATTAGTTCTTAAATTTTTATTACAAATCCTCGACTAACTATAGACCACTTAGTTCCGCATGGATAGTGTCAAAATTGATCGAATCATTCAATCATTCGTTCAGTGACATTTCATTTTACATAACCTTATTTTGTTGTCTGAAGTAAAAATATTTTAGAATTGTTTTTAAGCAAGAATAAACTAAAATATTTACCTAAGCAAGGTTTCCAAGTAGGTAATTTGCATAGGAATTGCTTATATTTATGGGATTAAATCCAAAAAATAAATTAACTACTCTCTCACAAATAACTTTGGTGTAAAACGGAATGAACTGTCACAGGTATAAGTTGTCATGGTTACTGAATAGATATTTTGAGGTTATTATTTTAGTACTCATTTTAAACTAGGGGTCCGGGTGTAACTTAAGTATAATAGTTGATATAGTAAATACCGTTCAACTTTATTTTGTAATAATGTTTACTCTAGATCTTCAGTTATTGCCAGTATTAATCCTGCTACTTATTTTAAACCACGTTTTGGAATAAGAAGGCCAAGGTCCAAACTGAAAACCAGCGCAGCAGCGGCTGCAAACCGCTTCAGCACATGCTGAGCTCGGACCTTGTTAAGTTAACCACTTCTCTTTGTTCCTTTTCTTCTTCCTTGGTCACTTATTTATGTATTAACTAGTTATATTTGTTCTTGTTCAACTATTTCTTTGTTCTAACTATTACTGTGCAATATCTATTTAATGTTATGTGTCCTATCTATGTAAAATTGTAAATCTTGTATGTGGTCAATGAATATTTACTTATACTTACTTAAATCATTTAGGTTGCGATCAATTTTGGGGATATAAATACTGTGCGGGACGGGACCCCTCTATTAGCTATAGGTCCCCTATACCCCGTTGCACCAATCGCTGGGATTTTCTTAGGAGCGAAGAAGAAATAGTATATTTGTATTT
>CM032488.1:10934787-10952533 GCA_019059595.1 Marasmia exigua
CTATCTGAGGAGGGGCGTGGCCCACGAGTCGCCCCCGTGTGGGGGCCTGTGGGGGAGTGGGGTTGCGGGAATAGCCTAGTGCAGTGTCCGCGTGACCCCATTCTATTCTATATAACCACGGGGTGGTTGAGCCCCCCCGGGAGTTTTAGTGGGTATGCCTCAGGTCGCTTCTTGTTAGAAGAGCGGCCCGGAGGTGAGTCCCACGTAACCCTGTCGCCCCCCGGCGGCAGGGTCTGCGTAATTGCATTTCTCCCGGGAAAAACAAAAAAAAAAAAAAAAAAAAAAAAAAGGAATAAAAGCCTCTTTTCTTTAAGATGAATATTATTTGAAATTCTTAATGTTCCTTAGCATTAGTATGTTGTTACGATGTTGAATTTGTTTTTTAGAAATGGGTATTAAAAATAGATTGCTTAATGATTTAGTGGCTCTTTCATAAAATGGGATGACTCTTTCATGCCGCCACGGGGACGCTATGAAATAGCCGGATTTCCTTTATATACCTAATCTGTTGTAATTTGAAGACGAATTAACAAATTCCTAATTTTAAATATAAACCATTTCGTTTTATTGGATTTGTTAGACTTAAAACGAGTTGGTGTTTTTTAATTAAAACTGGATCTTTCATGCCGCACCTTCCCCTACTTACTAGGAGCCATTTTTGGTAGGACGATGAATACTGGCTTTTTATCTCTGACTTAAAAATAGTCACAATCAAACAAAGTCGCGGGTACAACCTAGTATTGGTAGAACATGGATATACTCCCCCTTAACAGGTAGGTACAAGGAGTCCTAGACTAGAACAATGAGGTCAATTCAACGACATGCCTAGTTTCAGGTTACTAGCCTTTTAGCAATGCAAAGTATTCAATCGAGGATAGTGGGTGTCAACATGAGTTGGTACAAGATTAAAGTTGGTTGCTCTATCGTAATGTTAAAAATTCCAATTCAATTCAAATTTCTGATGGCAAAAGCGGTTTTAGATTAAGGTGACGGTTTAGGCAACACTAGCGACGGCTCAAGTCGATTTTATATTTAGCATACTAAACCGGGATCTATGTTAAACGAGTTTCGGGTTTACTACTCTCGGCAAACACTTAATACTATTTATTAAATAACCATGGCTCAAATGGTGGGGTCGAACGCTTCATCGTCATCATCGGTCTCGCCATTTAAGTCCCCTCTGCCTGGTGCCCTACGGGCCTCCCTCGAATCACATGAAGGGGTAATTTCCATCTCACGCACGACTTTGCATAAGGACGGGGTTTGGCGAGGCTTTTTTGATATAAATTCTAGTTTTCCTTCTCTGGGTGCTGATGTATCATGCCAGCGGCTTTTACCTTAGTCGCGCCTTTTACGACAGCCTTCGGTATAAGAGTGAGGGTGGCCTTTCTACTCTGCCGGTGACCACGAACGTCGTGCGAACGTGTACGGATGAAAAATAGATTCACGGGTAATAGCAAAAGGGCCACTTTTAGCTGTGATTCAATTTTCGCGTACAAAAACGGACCCAACATTTGTGCAATGGTTCTTTAATTAAAGTCTTTAATCCGTGTGTGTTGCCAGTGCTGACAGTACGCCCGAAACGGGTGGCCGGCTTACAATGTGCGGGATTTTAAGGAGGCCCAAAGTCACCCAGAGAGCAAGGGAGAGGCTATGCTCGGAGTCTCCCTGCGTGATCGTAATCAGAAATGATAGATCCGCAGGAGAACTAAGGGTCACAGACTAGCCCAAAAAGGATTTACATGCCTCAAGTTGGCAATGTGGGCAGGGCAATAGCGAGGAGAACAGACGGCCGTTGGGCGGAAAGGTCCTCGAGGGAGGCCAGTACCGGAAGTCGCAGCCGTGGCATGCCTTCTACACGGTGGACCGCGATCTTGGTGAAGACCGCGGGAAGCCGCATTGGAATTGCGGGAAACTCAGGACCGATCTGTGTGGAGAACATTGGGAGAGGCCTTTGTCCAGCAGGGTTTTGGGGAACGTCTTTTGCTGAAATGAATGATGATGGATGATGATTTCATCAATAGTATTAATTTTGCCGAGAGGGTGTAACCCGAGAATTGTTTAAAATAGATCCGCTTAGAAGCCTGAACTTAAAATCGATTGGCGTCGCGAGGTGGTGCCCTACCCGTCACCTTAAGTTGTAACTGTTTACTGTACCTACCACCATGCAGGTATATAATAAAATCTAAGTAGTACCTAAAAACTTAACCCTAAGTTTTCGGTAAGCAATTCTTAGTGGCGCCCGAGTCTGGAAGTTGGGCGGTCTTTCGTACCCCCGGTGCCCCTGAAGAGAGCAGCATTAGCTGTTGGTCCTCACGCCAATCACTCTCCGGTCGTGTCACAGTTATGTCCCTCGGAATAGAATGGGAAGGGAATAGAGAGTGCACTTGTTTTGCGCACCACACTTGAGCACTATAAATATTCCTGCGTTTCGTGGCTGATCGTTGAGATTGCCGCCGTAGCCGTAATCGCTTGGGATATTTTATATAGTGGAACGGATAATAAAATTACAACTATTGCATGCCTCAAGTGGCAATGGGCAGGGACCCATAGCGAGGAGAACAGACGGCCGTTGGGGCAGAAGAAAGGCCTGGAGTGGAGGGCACGACACAGGACAGTCGCAGCCGTGGAAGGCCCACCACAAGGTGGACCGACGATCTGGTGAAGATCGCGGAATCCATTGGATGCGGGCGGCACAGGACCGATCTGTTGGAAACATTGGGGCGGCCATGTCCAGCAGTGGACGTCTCATATTAGGCTGGAACATGATGATGGATTGATGATGATTTACAACATCCATAATTGATCTGACTCCGAGATAGGTAGCTCAAGCACCTGTGTTACGGATATCAGAATCATTTGTTCTATGACTTTTGGAAATTCGCATAAAAAAGTTTCAACTTCTCATACAAAGTCGGTCACGTGACTTCGTCATTTTGTATGGGAAGTCGAAAAATTTTTCGACTAATTTTGAAAACTCGTTGAACTAACGTTCAGAATGGTTGGTAGAACACGCCGTTAAAGGGATGTAAATGGCCACAGATTCATCCTGTAGTTAACCGTGCCCATATAGTTCTCTTTGAGTTTCAGGAAAACTCGAGTTGATTTTTAACCCCAACCACATCCCTAGAGTGAGAGGCCTTGAACTGTTGCTTCGTACTGCAGGCTGCAATATAAGTAAGCCTGCAGTATTAAAATAATTCGGCCTTTGTTATGTCTAGCGGTAAGTAGGTGGACATGTCTAGACGGAGTGGTAATGAACTTTGGGAGGGTCCCGTGAGGAGGTAAAAGTTTTGTGAGGTCCGTAGTTTTTACTACTCGCAGGTTGACGCACTAGGGGGGCGGTGTTGGTTGGTCTTGATAGAGGCCCGTCCTTTGGACCGGAGAGCTGGAGAGAGGTCCAGCTGGCGTGCCTCTTTAGCTCTGATCGGGTTCGCGGAGACTTAACAAGATTCCTCGTCGAGAAATATTTTTATTTAATTTTATTATAAACTTTCTATATATGTTGTGAAGTATGTGTGTATTTTTTTTATAAATATTTCACAACATCACATACATTGATCTAACTCCGAGATAGGTAGCTCAAGCACCTGTGTTACGGATATCAGAATCAACAGTAAGATTACAAGTATAATACATATAATACTTTTCTTATGTAAATACATACTTATGATACATAGCAAACACCCAGACCAATACAAACAGACATGTTCATGCACACAAATGTTTGTACTGTGCGGGGATCGAACCCGCAACCCTTGGACCAAAGGCAGCGTTCATTACCACTGTTCCAAACGGGTCGTATGTAATATTATTAATATATAAGTATGTATATTTCTGCCATTGTCAATGTCATTTGTTAAACTACTTTGCACTGCCTTCCCCTATTACGAATACGTTATTACTTTCCTCTACCCAAAGGTTGTCTGGAAGAAATCGCTAGAAGCGATAAGACCGCCTTATTGTACTGTCTGTTGTTGTTTTATCATACTTGTACTGTTTTTGTGCAATAAAGAATATCTATCTATCTATTCGTCCTATGGCCCGCGTTTCCGCTCCGAACTCCGGGTCGGGATGGAAAAGCCTCGAAGTTTTAAATGGGTATGCCCTTTGGAAGACCCCAGGGGAGACCCCCACACTACCGGCCGACTCTCAGCGGACGGGTGTGGCGGCGGCGACATCGGCGCCTTCGGAGCCGGCGGCATTTTCTCCGAGTAATAAAAAAAAAACCGGCCAAGTGCGAGTCGGGCTCGCGCACAAAGGGTTCCGTAGCAGCAAATATACATTATAAAGATTTTATATCATCGCGGATTTTTAAAGGTGTACAATACTGTAGTATATTTTTTGATCTATCTTATAAGGTTCAGCCATCGTTTTCAGTGTAAGCACAATAACTTAACCAAAATTACAGTTAAATCAACCTATCTCAAAAACTATAAGAGATACTTTGATCAAACCAAAAATCGTTGAAAGAGTTAATTAGCATGCATCACCTCTATTTTGTTTAGAATTTTATACCCCGTAGTTATAAAATAGAGGGGGGGGGACATACTTTTTACGACTTTGAGAGCTGATATCTCAAAAACCGTTCACTTTAAGAAAAATGTTTTTTAGAAAACTTATATCATTTTAAAAGACCTTTCCATTGATACCCCACACGGGTATGTACATCGAAAAAAAAAATTTCATCCCTCAGTTACATGTATGGGGGGCCCCACCCCCAATTCTTTTTTTTACTATTTAGTGTCATATTTTTGTAGCGGTTCATACAACACATATTCCCATCAAATTTCATCACTGTAGTACTTATAGTTTCCGAGTAAATCGGCTGTGACAGACGGACAGACGGACAGACGGACAGACGGACATGACGAAACTATAAGGGTTCCGTTTTTGCCATTTTGGCTACGGAACCCTAAAAAGGTTGACGCAGCGACCTGTTTAGACAGTTACGAAGGCTACGGTTGGTTTTAAGGCACTTCCTTCCAGTTACGGAACAGTTAAGAAAGAAAATGGTGACGGGTAGGGCACACTAGCGACACCAATCGATTTTAACTTTTAGCTACTAAACCGGATCTATTTTAAACAATTTCGGGGTTACAACCTCTCGGCAAATGCTTATACTATTTATTAAATAACCATGAAAAAATGTTGGGTCCAATGCGTACGCGAAAAAATTTTTGCGTACAAAATCGGATGCAACTTTTGTGCATGGTTATTTAATAAATAGTATAAGCGTTTGCCGAGAGGTTGTAACCCTGAAATTGATTAAAATAGATCCGGTTTAGTAGCTACAAATTAAAATCGATTGGCGTCGCTAGTGTGTCCCTACCCGTCACCTTAAGTTATTATTTTTGTTAACTACAAGTACTTACATATAGTTCAATCCACGATGACGCGATCCACCCTTTCTCATTATCGCTTACAAATTAGCAATGAGTACAACTTGTGCGGATAAAGAATGGGTTCAGAAATAGCGGCGCATCTATTCACTTCTCGCTCGCACACTATTTGCGTCTATACTCGCACCCCACGAGTGCGACTATAGACGCAAATAGTGTGCGAGCGAGAAGTGAATAGATGCGTCGCTATTTCTGATCCCATTCTTTATCCGCACAGGTTGTACTCATTAGAATGAGTCACGGGGTAACTGAAAAGATACTCTACTTAATTATTTTTTTTGTGAGAAGTGTTCATATTATTCAAATGATTAGCAAATGCCCTTGCCCAAAAGTGGTGAGGCGCGTCTTCGTGAGTTGAACTGTCTGTCTGTCTATGAGTTCTAGGATTTCATTTGTATAACTTTATTTTTTATGTGATAGGTGGGCAGACGAGCAGACGGATCGCCTCATGGTAAGCAATTGCTGCCGCCCATAGACACCCGCGACACCAGTGGAGTCACAAGTGTTTGCCTTCCTTGCCGGCCAGGTCATATTGATCAATAATAACAGATCTCGGCAAGGAACTCCAAATTATAAATAATAAGGGGTAAACTGGGGGGGTAAGAAATTACAATTAAGATTTATTTTTAATTTATTTTATTACGCTTAACCAAAGTAATCCTTATCATAATTAGGTAGGGTTTATACCTAATATCTAAATCATTCATAAGATAAGTTTTACAATTAATATCTTCTAGTTTTTAATGTAATTTCTAACGATCACAATTTTTGACTAAAACAATGATCCATAAAAATATAAAATAATTAGATATTCAAAATAAGTACAACTTAAACTAAATACCATTTTAAAATTAAACTATAACACTGGCCATCGTAATCAATAAATAAATTTAATGTAGGTCTACATAAGGACTCAAACTTATTTAATTACTAAAAACTGATTTAGCTAGTATCAGCCTATAAACTGTCCCAATGCAGGGCAAAGGCCTCCATCATAGAATTCAAGTTATCACTACTATGATGGGATTAGGCTTAATCACCACGCTTGCCAAATGCGGATTGGTGATCACAAACCCGAGCTATGTTCGAAAAATTCGATACTTTTCGCTTGCCCGGGAATCGAACACAGGACCCCGAGATCACGGCCCGGTACTTAAACTACTAGACCAACAGTGCGTAAAAACTGATTACTAGAATTTTATTGGTATATCATCAAATTCCAGAGGAATGTCCATATTAATATATACGTCTCAGAACATTGACCCTAATTTAGTATACACTAAACAAGTAAGTATTACTTACTTATTCCGATCACGGCTTATAAATTACTGACTGAACAAGATAAATACCACAAATCGGAATTAGGTAGAGTTACATCATCATCATCATTTCAGCCAATAGACGTCCACTGCTGGACAAAGGCCTCCCCCAATGTTCTCCACACAGATCGGTCCTGTGCCTCCCGCATCCAATGGATTCCCGCGATCTTCACCAGATCGTCGGTCCACCTTGTAGGAGGCCTGCCACGGCTGCGACTTCCTGTACGTGGCCTCCACTCGAGGACCTTTCCGCCCCAACGGCCGTCTGTTCTCCTCGCTATGTGCCCTGCCCATTGCCACTTGAGGCATGCAATCCTTTGGGCTGCCCATTGCCACTTGAGGCATGCAATCCTTTGGGATAAGCGACAGCTCTGGGCGCAACCGGGTACTACGCGCTAAAATGAGGGTAGAAATCTCACAAAGAAAAATGATAATTATGCCTCAAAATATTAAGGTGACGGGGAAGGCACACTAGCGACGCCAGTCGATTTTAATTTTGAGCTACTAAACCGGCTAAAATAGATCCTGGTTTAGAAGAAAAAAAATTAAATCGATTGGTGTCGCTAGTGGGCACACTAGCGACGTCAATCGATTTTAATTTTTTGCCCGTCCTTAAAGAGCTGAAAAATCCCGAGATTTATTTTAGATAATTGTTTGTTGCTATCCGATAATTTTCAACGTTGGTCAAATTTGATGTTTTTGCACTAATTTAAGATATACGGCCAAAACTTTTATTTATGTGATAGGTGGCAGACGAGCATTTAGATCACCTTATGGTAAGCGATTACTGGCCCCCATGGACACCCACGACACCAGTGGAGTCACAAGGGCGCTGTCAACCTTTAACCATAATTTCCCCCGGATTGGGCCTCCGGTAATCTTTCTCACGACGCGAAACACAGCACAGTGCTGCATCTGAGAGGCCGTGATATCACTCCGATCGAGACAGCCCATTCATGGCGAAGCGTAGCGCTCTCACCGTAATTTTTTTGGTGTGTTCATTAAATGCTGGGAAGATCCACATTAACATCAACATTTTGATGCTTAAATAACTATACTTAATTCCGACCTCTGATAATAATTACTAACACTAAATTAATAAAAAAAAAATCTACAAAAACGTAGACCAATAAACGACGTTGAGTATGAAGAAAGAAAACGGGAAGAAGAAGCGAGAGAACCTATCTATGTATACAGCCGTCTCCCTCCCGTTGCAGAACGTGTCGTACTGAGGGATGGAGGCTGAGGTGCTGGCTCGAGGGTCCACCGTGTTAGGGAATATGTGCTGGAAAAATAAAAACGTTATCTAGTATACTTTTGTCAAAGAAATAAATCCTACAGACAGTGGCAACGAAACGCTTGCGCGATGTAATTGACATCTACCGCCATCTATTGGCATAAAGTGGAATTATTGTCCCAAAACGAAGTGAGTTCGGGAGACTAGTCTATTATAATCTTGAAGTAGAGCTAGGACAACTACTTACTACAAAAAAAATAATATTATAAAAACGCAAGGCCTCGCGCAGACGGTAGAGACCGTACGCATCCTCTACCGTAGAGGCAGACGAGCTGACGGATCACGTGATGGTTAGCGATTGCCGCCGCTCATGGACACAGAAGCACCAGTGGAATCACAAGTGTGTTGCCAACCTTTAAACACCGCCTCCCCCTTTTCTCCTGGATTAGGCCTCAGTCACCCTCACTCACAGCATATACGCTGCTTCGCGCCGGTTTTATGTGAGGCCTAATCGGACCATTCGTGCTGAAGCGATGAAGATTTTCAAAGTCTAATCATGATTCTTGGTCTAGTTCCAATGTTTAGGGTGGCCAAGGTCAGACGGTAGTCGCTTCATGGTAAATACCAGACTCGCCAAATCCTGGATCATGGTTCAAATGTACGCTGGCTCGAAAGGGCTAGCTTTTTACGCCAGGAAACGACATGAGATGAGAGGATCTCTCAAAACCAAACCAACCTCACCTTAAAAGCATCCAAATCTCTTGACAGGTCTTCATCCGAGTACCCCTTCATGGCCTTCGTGGCGACTGGGCCCATGTAGTTGTTGACCACGGCGAACTCGAAGAGAGAGAGGAATACGAACACAGAGCAGGATGACATCCAGACGTCTATGGCTTTCACGTAGGACACTGGCGGGAGACTCTGCTGGGATTGGGTGTTCTGGGTCGCTGGAATGAAAAGAAGAATCTTGATTCAAAGAGGATCTCGATGGTGTAGTGATGGTTGATCAAAGTTCAATGTGTTGCGAGAATATGGTATACAGGTCATCATCTTCATCTTAGCGTTTTGACCCGGTTGCGTCCCATGCAATCGCTTGGGAGCCCAGGGTCTGCTTTACTGTTTCGGCTCCTCCAACCAAAAGCACGCCGTGTGGTCCCCGGCAGAGTAGAATAGGCCACCATCACTCTTACCGAGGTGTCGTAAATGGCGACTAAGGTAAAGCTGCTGGCATGATCATCAGCACCCAGAGAAGGAAAACTCTGCATTTATATCAAAACCCTCGCCAACCCGTCTGCCAAGCGAGGTGAGTATGGAAAATACCCCTCATGTGATTGAGGGAGGCCCGTGCCCCAGCAGTGGGGACTTAAATGGGCTGACGATGAACCAAAAGCACACGCACTCTTACCTAGACTGCCGTCTTCTAGCTATAATGCCGTTAAGCCTTAAGGCAACGGGTAGTCCTAACTAGCGACACCAATCGATTTAAACTGTTAGCTACTAAACCGTATCTATTTTAAACAATTTCGAAGCGGGTGTCTCTAAGCAAACATTAATACTATTTATTTAATAAATTCTGCATTACTTTTTGATCTGTTATTGCACTCGAAATTTAGATTAACGTCATTAGTGGCCGTTTTTGGCGGTAATTCATTTCGAGTACAAAAGCAGACCCTAAAAGTTAAGTATTAAATAAATAGTGTAAGTGTTTTCCGAGAGGAACTGCTTCGAAGCTTCGAAATTGTTAAAAAGATTGTTTAGTTGCTAACAATTTCGGGGTACAACCTCTAGGCAAACACTTATACTATTTATTAAAAAACCATGCACAAATGTTGGATCCAACGCGTACGCAAAAAAATTATTCACGCTAAAGGCGGCCACTTTTGGCGTGAATCAATTTTTCGCGTATAAAAAAAGACGATATAAAAATCGATTGGCGCTAGAGCGCTCTTTAAGTCCATTTTCTCCGACTTGGAGTGGTACTTAACGGCATTATAGCTAGAGGACGGCAGTAGGATATGGCAATAATGGTGTTGAGTTAAGCGCAAAAGATCCCAAATGCTCAGTCGGGTCTGGGTGTGCTGGGTAACGCCCTTGACCGTCGTCAGCTAGTTGATCGGTGTGAATAGTCCAGCGCATTTATTTATGTACATCACAATTGACAACGCCATAGGTTTGGTACATCACAACGTCTGTGAAAGCAGGTAAATATCCATTGAGTGACAATTTTCTTCTCCTATCAAACGGGTTTAACTCCCGGATCAGTGCTAGGACTTACGAGACTAAACTCTACCCGCTGACCGAGACAGCAAGTTGGGCGCCAGTAATCTCTGGCGAGCAAGGACCTGGCCAGATCTTCCAGGTCCAGGCAAGAGAATGGCGTCAAGCTGCACAAGATCGAGACAAAATAATGGCGGTATACCCTGTTTGGCTGCGTTTCCATAGAAGTGGAACTGCGTGGTGTTGAACGGACGCTTATAAAAATTGTCCAATCACATTGCTCAAAATACACATCTCATTTATTTGTACTCGCTCAACTACGCGCAGCTCCACTTCTGTGGAAAGGCAGCCAAAACCAGGGTTGCGAGGGTCTGACGGCAGTCTCATTGTAATTACCAGAATTCCCGTATCCTGGATCTTGATCCATGCGTACCCCGATCTCCGAAGGGACAACTTTGGTCGCAACTAGAAATTACACGCTAAGATAAGGAGGATATCGTAAGCCATCTCAGCGTCTTTTACTCTCTTTTACCGTCTATATCACGGTGAATGCTCTGAAGAGTTTTTTCCCCCATCCCACCTGCCTTATTCCGTCACAGAACTACATGCGCCGGACAACGCTGTCCCGCTTTAGTGGAAAACATTCCATCACGGACCAAAAAATTTGGCAGTTCTTATTTCTGCCGCACCATCAAGAAATGCAACTCGTTGCTGGGGCATGTACCTATTTCCCCCTTCCTGCAATATGGATTCCTTAAACCAAGCGTGAAGAAGCATCTCGCGGGCCAGTATGACGGTGCCAACAGAAGTGAACATCAGGCTGAGGAGAGCCAATATACTGTGCCTCTATAAAAAAGGCCATAGCTAAATGCTCAGTAGGGACCGTTTCGGCACTTAGCTTTTAAGATATTTCCTCTGTAAATGGCCATGTTAAGTGTCGAATAAATAATTTCTCTCTTTCTTCTTCTTTCTTTCATTGCATTGCATTGCAAGGTAGGACACATTTTGGGTCCGTCTGCCAAGCGTGGTGAGTATAGCAGTGGCGACTCAAATGGGCTGATGATGATGATGATGATGACACATTTTGGGTCACTGAACTATCAGAATAATTTATGTACAGGTCGATTCCGAAAGATGACCACAAATGACGACGCATGTAATCTCATGAAGAAATGGCTGATTCTCAATTATACACATTATAAGGGCTTAGACTAAACACATTCTATGTTTGATTGAAAATGATTTTTGTCTTCAGTCTTTACTTAATGAGATGACATACATAAATGCTGGCCATTCGTGGTCATCGTTCGTGAATCGACCTGGTAGGTACCTACCTAAAGTAAGCAATGAGGTGACGCCCAAAGTAACCCTAGCAGGGATAGCTTCAGGCTTGATCCAGAAGGAGATCCAGGACATCACCACGATGAGGGCAGACGGGATGTAGGTGTGGAAGAGGTGGTAGCCGAGGCGCCGGCGCAGGTTGAAGACTATTGCTAAACAGGTGAAGTTTCCTGATGATAAAATAAATAATGCGGTTTAAAAATTTAGACACAACAAATTGTTACTTATCAGAGAATAAAAATGTGAGCGGTTGACCAAAAAGGGACCTGGAGCCTAATTCTCGTGCTCGTGACATTTATTTTATTATCATCAATTATCGGAGTAGGTAGCTATTTGGGTTCATTGACCGCAAACATAAATGTTAATATGGACATGCCCCGGGATTCTCACTATGATCCTGGGATTAATTTTTTTTTTATTATTTTAGAGTTAAATATTATTATTATGGCTTATCCATAAACGTTCGATATCACCATATTTACTTACAGTTTGTTCCTTTCTATCTAACGTACGTATCTTGAATTTCGAAAGAACAAATAGAACTTTTTTAATTAACATGATAGCAAAGCGCTTATGAATAAGTTCGTAAGGCTGATGTTAATGCTCGTATGTATAAACAAAAATAACTGTTACTAGTATAAAGTATATCTTCAATCCCGGAATTCCCGGGATTCCAGGCACGTCCATATTATTTGAAAACATCGCAAGTACCAAAAATAGCTCTACCTACTCCGATCATTGATTATCATATAACGTATAACTAAAACTTAGTTTTTTTGTATGGTTTTCAGGTGATATCCGCCATGTTTTTAAAAGATCACGAGCACGAGAATTGGAGGGATTGGAAACCGTTATTTACTTTTTTTGAAAAAAGAACGGCAAAATGGTCACCCGTCACGGCCGATACGATACGCCACGGGATCCCTTTAATTGGCATAATGTGTTTTGTCCTAAAATGTATTGGCATAATTTATTTAGCATAATATTAATTTTGCTGAATCTGGTTTTAGCATAATATGTACTGTGGCATAATTATTATTTAGCATAATGCATTTATGCATAGTTTTTTTGGCACAATTTTTTAGGCATAAAGGTTGTTTGAATCTGAAAAACCGGCCAAGTGCGAGTCTGACTCGCGCACCGAGGGTTCCGCCGGTATCTTTTGATCGCGTTAACTTAGAAGTTTGATTTTTTCACAGCTTAAAGGGACAGTAGACCTAGGTATTTGGTATAAATTTCAATTTGATATCTTTATTCGTTCGTGAGAAATAAGGTAGTAAATTTAATTTTATTAAAATATTTTATTATATATTTAAACTAAAAAAATATGATTTTCGCAATTTTTCCTATATTTGCATTATATGACAATGCTTCATGCCAAATTTCAAGATTCTGAGTTTACGGGAAGTACCCTGTAGGTTTTGATTCCTTTGCGAGTGTCGAAAATTTGATGAAAATATCGATATAATCGGCTGTATCTTTTGATTGGCTTGGTTTAAAAGTTTGATTTTTTCACAGCTTCAAGGGACAGTAGACCTGAGTAATTGATATAAACTTCAGCTTCATACCTCCACGCGTTCCTGAGAAAAAGGATCTTGACAGACGGACGGACGGACAACAAAGTGATCCTATAAGGGTTCCGTTTTTTCCTTTTGAGGTACGGAACCCTAAAAATAAAAAAAGTAAGTAAGTAACCAGTATTTCCTATATTATAAAGAGTAAAAGTAGGTTTAGGTGCGGCGGGGGTGGCTCTTGGGCCACCCTTAAGCTTTTTAATGACTTACGGTTAATTATTTTATGCGTAATCATGCTTATGCTTATTGCATTTATGCTAAAAACTGTTGTACTTATTAGTATTATGCGACATTATCATTAGTAGTAATTACATTATGCTAACTAATTTTATGCTTAAAATTCTTATGCTTCTTGACAGTGAACCGTGTTAGCCGTGTGGTCCCCGGCAGAGTAGAATAGGCCACCCTCACTCTTACCGAGGTGTCGTAAAAGGCGACTAAGGTAAAGCTGCTGGCATGATCATCAGCACCCAGAGAAGGAAAACTCTGCATTTATATCAAAACCCTCGCCAACCCGTCTGCCAAGCGTGGTGAGTATGGCAATTACCCCTCATGTGATTGAGGGAGGCCCGTGCCCCAGGGGCTGACGATGACGATGACAGCTAACCGATACGCCACAATCTGTATGTATTGCTCTTTAGAATGCCCCAGGTGTAAATAAAAAAACTGTGCTTTTACATCTTACCTGTGGAATATTCAATGGTGCAATCCGACGTGTAGTTGTTGGAAATATCCAGCTGCGGCAGCTCTATGTCCGGGTTCACAACTAATGGATCTGTGAGGTTCCATATGAACACCAGGTCGTGGACCGTGTGGGACACTGAAACCAAGTGTTAGCTAGGTGATGAATTATCCTGCCGCTTTAGGCTTGAATCATTTTTTTCTGATTAGTAATCAAAGGGCCTCTCGATATTTAGTAAGCTACCACAAAATGTCATTAACCTATATCTGATAAGTTTAAGTCTCATATTAAAACCTGCCTAATGAAGAAAGGTTACTATAGTGTACAAGACTATTTAAATGATAAGGATTCTTGGTCAAGTTAATTGATTAATTTTGAGTTGTTATTCATAGTAGTCTATTAACTTTCATAATTGTATTTTTTTTTCTCGATTGAAATTCTGTAACATCATCAATATTTGCTAACTACTGAGTTTCTTGCTGGTGTCTTCTCAGTAGAAATCGACATTCCGAACCAGCGGTAGATATTATGTACCTATTTTGACATTCATAAGTGTTCTGTGTGGACCTAAATTGAATAAAGAATTTTTTATCTTTATCTTATCTTTTAGAACCATCGGTGAAAGTGGTTTTTGTAGGTACATTGACCACAAAGTAAACTCGCCACATTTTGTTAACTCCATACATTGAAAGTAAACTCACCACATGCATTAAAAATATGTGTAAGTTAGTCACAGGCGGGTGAGGTTTGTTTACAATAACCAAAATTATTAATAAACCATTTACTTCAAAAAAATACTTCATAGAACTGTGGTGAGTTTACACTTACTTTTTTCTGTGGCGAGTTTACTTTGTGGTCAATATACAAAAACCCGGTGAAAGCATGACTTTGTTAGCTTGAAAATTCTCCGTGATATCACATTTCAAAAATCAAATAAGTAGACCTTTCCAAAACTCTCCATACAAACAGCGACGCTGTGACGTCAGCGCCTGCTAGTTTGAGGTGACGGGTAGGGCACACTAGCGACGCCAATCGATTTTAAATTGTTATCTACTAAACCGGATCTATTTTAAACAATTTCGGGGTTCCAACCTCTCGGCAAACACTCATACTATTTACTAAATAACCATGCACAAATCCGGACCCAACATTTGTACGCGAAAAATTGATTCACGCTAAAAGTGGCCGCTTGTGGCGGTAATCATCGCGTACAAAAACGGACCCAAAATTTGTGCATGGTTAATTAATAAATAGTACAAGTGTTTGCCGAGAGGTTGTAATCCCGAAATCGTTTAAAATAGATCCAGTTTAGTAGCTAAAAATTAAAATCGTTTGGCGTCGCTAGTGTGCCCTACCCGTCACTTTAAGATAAATAATTATGTATTGTATCGCCCTTACAGGGTGTCACGTGATCAATGTTCTGTTACCGATTATACCAACTGTAAAAACCATGCACTAGCATATTTCTCTTTACCTTAATTTTTCTATTGCCATCAATAATCTGCCAATCCTATGAGTCTACCCTCATCATCGAGATGGTTGGCAGTCCATACATAATCATGAGATACTTACAACTTTCAATCATCATGGAACAACTTTGCGTGTCATGAGGATATGATTCAAATTTCATCGCACACGATAACACCAACGTTAATCTGAAATGTTGAAAAGAATATCATTATCAGACAAATTAGTTTTCAAAGAAGAACCACATTAAAAATATCACGAACTGTAAAAATAAAATAAATTCATTTTATTTCGACCAACTGAGATCATATGTAGATACATTTTAGTAAATTACGATGGATAATTGACATAGATAAGTACAATCATCATCATCATCATCATCAGCCTATCGCAGTCCACTGCAGGACGTAGGCCTTTCCAATTGTTTGCCACTGTGATCTATCCTTCCATTAAATGTGGGAGAGCCACGCTTAGGCATGAATGGGCCGGCTCGACCGGAGTGATACCACTGCCTCACAGAAGACCGGCGTGAAGCAGCGCCTGCGCTGTGCTTCGCCGTGTGAGTGAGGTTACCGGAGGCCCAATGGAGGGAAAGGGGAAAAGGTTGGCGGCGCACTTGTGACTCCACTGGTGTTGCGGGTGTCCATGGGCGGCGGAATTGCTTACCATCAGGTGATCCGTCTGCTCGTCTGCCACCTCTCATATAAAAAAAAATCCATGGCTTCTCGCATCCAGCTCTTGCCAGCCATCCTGCGCAGATCGTCAGATAAGTACAATAAATTGTAATAAAACAAATAAAATTGAAACAAAAATTAAGCAGTCACAATGTCATATGGATCATCGCGGCATTGTTAATTTAGTAACAGTCAAATCGACTCGCAAATAGTCTGAGGATGTTTCATAATCGTTTACCCGAAAAGGAAAAGATATTAAAGCTGGTGCCAGATATGATGTTTTTTACAATTTAAATTTAAAATACTTCGCTTTGCGTTGAAATTTTTGGGTTAAATAGTTTAGGATTTGTACCCGATCGACTGAAGTGATCCACGGCACAGAAAACCGGCGTGAATCAACGCCTGCGCTATTTCTCCTTAAGTGAGTGAGGGTACATATATAAGAGTACTGAGGGTGAGGATTGCATGTCCCAAGTGGCAATGGGCAGGGCACATAGCGACGAGAACAGACAGCCGTAGGGGCGGAAAGGTCCTCGAGTGTAGGCCACATACAGGAAGTCGCAGCCATGACAGGCCCTCCACAAGGTGGACCGAAGATCTGGTGAGGATCGTGGGAATCCATTGGATGTGGGCGGCACAGGACCGATCTGTGTGGAGGACATTGGGAGGCCTATGTATGTAGTGGATGTCTATTGGTTTTTTTTTGACGACCCGTTTGGAACAATGGTAGTGAACGCTGCCTTTGGTCCAAGGGTTGCGGGTTCGATCCCCGCACAGTACAAACATTTGTGCTTAAACATGTCTGTTTGTATTGGTCTGGGCGTATGTATTTTAAGTATATATTTACAAAAGAAAAGTAGTATACGTATATATTTGTAATTCCGGTGTTGATTCTGATATCCGTAACACAGGTGCTTGAGCTACCTATCTCGGAGTCAGATCAATGTATGTGATGTTGTGAAATATTTATTTATTTATTTATATTGCTTACTTACTTGGACATATACAGCAGAGTCTTATCATGGTACAACCATAAGTAATGATTGGGTATGCTCATCTCGTGGAAAGTGACTTTCTTCGCGTTCTTAAAGAAGCAGTCCGGCCTCCAAATGCTGTTCAGCCATTCCACGTCGAGGATCCTGTACTCTTCGTGCATGTTCTCTGGGAGACGGAGGCGAGGGTCCCGCCAGGATTGGGCAAGGAAGATGTCTGCTACATAAGTCTGGAAGACAAGAAAGAGCGAAAGCTAAGGTTTGTATATACACCGTTATTTTTTTATCGTTTACATCCCGAAAACCACATAATCATCATCATCATCATCATCGTGAATACAGAGCATTTGGCATGTTAGATCAACCAAATAAGCGAAAAAAAATCAGCAGTTGTATACAAAATGTAATTTCCACCCGGTGCTAATGTATGGAGCAGCTGAATTTTTTTAAGTTAATGTAGTTGATATAACTTGCTAAATGGACTTTATTCACGATACCCTTCATGAGGTTTTCGGTACGTAAACGATAAAATTGAAAGATTGGCCGTGTGGTCCCCGGCAGAGTAGAATAGGCCACCCTCACTCTTACCGAGGTGTCGTAAAAGGCGACTAAGGTAAAGCTGCTGGCATGATCATCAGCGCCCAGAGAAGGAAAACTCTGCATTTATATCAAAACCCTCGCCAACCCGTCTGCCAAGCGTGGTGAGTATGGCAATTACCCCTCATGTGATTGAGGAAGGCCCGTGCCCCAGCAGTGGGGACTTAAATGGGCTGATGATGGTGATGATGAAACGATAAAAAAATAACGGTGTAAAATAAATATTAGGTAGAGATTCGGTTCG
>CM032488.1:13440916-13493031 GCA_019059595.1 Marasmia exigua
ACCTAATTGTGTGTCCTAACCTTGAGTGTGTGCTGCAGAAGTTTTGAGGTGAAACATTTCGATTCGTCGTCTTAATCTTAACAAAAATAAGTGTTTGCTGTCGTTCCCCGTCTTGGGTAAGTACTCATATTGTCTTATTCCATAAAAGGAATAATCCAAGGAATCCTTCTGTAGGGCGTCCTTCATATTGTGAAATCGTTGTTATAGGGCCCTATGTACCGGCAAGAACCGAGACCAGTTTGATTCGTTGAGGTCTACATAGTCGACGGGAGCTTCCAAGGATAGAACTAACAGGCCACGCTGGAGGACAACAGAGTACCTGACACGACAGTTCTGGACCTGCCAAGGACTAGCTTCCGGAGGGCTGCGTCGCGCTTCCTCAATCATAAGTTAAGTCCCATACTTACCTAGAACAATCTTTTAAACCTAACACCGAGTTACGGTTGAGCTAGGTCAGACAGGCATTCCCACAACAATATGCAATAGCAGAGTTGTACTTCCCGCCAGCTGGAACCATACTTAAGACCCTTAATCTTAATTTAACTTAGTATTTGTCATACAAAAATCAATCATTGTGTAGATATAAAATGTACTTAATTTAAGCGTTCATCTTGTATTCCGGATTATATTGTAAAGGCTTAAGAATAAATTAATTGAAAAGGCAATAAAGTGTTTTCCTTCACACACCAAATAAAAGGCGCCCTGGGATTATAGTCTCTCGCTCTGGGGCTGAGTGGCCGGTGAGGTAGCCCAGAAAAAGGGGTTACAAACTGTATAATAGGCTTTAGTGAGTAGGAATTGTTTGAGTAATTTTGCAAACATTTTATCATTTATTAGTTGTTTGATTAATTCGGGTACCTTATTAAATATTTTTATAGACAATACGTAGGGGCTGTTTGAGTGTAAGGTCATTCGAGAGTTCGGTAGGTTAAGTTTATTATTATATCTGAATTGATAAGGGGCGGCGTTGTCTTTACGTTTGGTTTAAAAATTTGGGTGTTTACGAACAAATTTACATGTTCCAAAAATAAAATACATGGGAGTGTAAGAATTTGGTACTGTTCAAAATACGGTTTGCAGCTATCAGTTTGATCTATGTTTGCGATAATTCTTTTGAAGGACGAAGAGGGACATTTATCCCGCTTACGTGTTTTTTTACTTTTAATAAAAGAGTCAAGGAACGTATTTTATTTTAATCATTTAAATTAAATGCCATTATAACGTATTTTGCTTTTTTTGAGCTGTACTATGAGGCACTTACGGAATATAACCGGGAGCTAAGAAAGGCAAAACGACAATCTTGGAGGAAATTTTGTGAGGACATAAATAGCGCCACACAGACATCTAGGATTCACAAGATTATGTCAAAATCACCAACGACACACCTAGGGTTACTAAGGAACCCAGATGGGTCGTTCACGAACTCCAGGGAAGAAACACTCGCACTGCTAGCTAGCACACACTTCCCAGGATCCACTCCAATATCAGAAAGAGAGGAACCAGCACATCCTCAGGGCAAGCCTAGGCCCAGACCGGAGGACTGGCGCAAAGCCACTCTGATATTCAGACCCCACCAGGTCAAGTGGGCCATAAATAGCTTCAAACCATTCAAGTCTGGGGGGGAGGACGGCATTTTTCCTGCCCTCCTTCAAAAAGGGGCTAAAGGGCTCCTCCCATTTTTAGTAAAAATCTTTAGGGCAAGCTTTGCCTGGAGATCACTACCGGCTATATAGACAAAGGTAAGGGTGGTGTTTATACCCAAGGCCAGAGATAGAGACAAGTCACAGCCTAAATCCTACCGACCGATTAGCCTCACCTCCTTTCTATTGAAAACAATGGAAAAGGTACTAAATATGTACATCAGAGAGAACTTCATCAAATCGTGTCCCTTGCATGTACGTCAACATGCCTACCAAGGTGGCAAGTCTACCGAGACTGCCTTAATGGAGCTTACCGATAGACTAGAAAGGGCTGTAGAAGAGAAAGAAATTGCCCTATGCGCCTTCCTAGACGTGGAGGGAGCGTTTGACAACACCTCAGCGTCAGTCATCATAAGGTGCATGAGAAATAAGGGCGTAGATGAGACCACCCTAGGATGGATCGAATCCATGCTCTTATCCAGAGTAGCTAAACTAACACTTCTGGACACCACAGCAGAATTCAAAGTTGCGAGAGGATGCCCCCAGGGGGGAGTTCTGTCCCCACTGGAATGGTCCATCGTAGTTGACGAGCTGCTTCACAAACTAAACGGGGCTCACTTTACAACCCAGGGCTATGCGGACGATCTGGTGATTACGGTGGTTGGCAAATGCCAATACACAGTATCTGATCGGCTGCAGCAGGCTCTACGTATGGTTGAAAGATGGTGCAACGATGTTGGTCTCAACGTGAACGGGAATAAAACCATCATAGTCCCATTCACCAAAAAAAGGCTTCTGGATAAACTAAGAAAGCCTACCTTATCTGGGAAAACCATAGAGTTTTCTAGAGAAGTCAAATACCTAGGGGTGATGCTAGATCAAAAGTTGACCTGGAATTCACACCTCAACTACGTTACCAAGAAGGCCAAGATGGCACTTGGAACCTGCTACAGGATGGTGGGACCCAAATGGGGCCTAAAACCAAGGAACTTGCTTTGGTTACACACGGCAGTGGCACGTCCCATGATTGCCTATGCCTGTGTAGTGTGGCACAACAAGACCCGCCAATCCACAAGCAGCATGGCACTCACGAAAGTACAGCGCTATGCATGCTCGCTAATCACAGGTGCCATGTCATCCACCCCAACGGCCGCTCTGGAGGCTCTGCTATCTCTCTGCCCCCTGCCTACATTTATACAAAAAGAGGGAAGAGCCGCTATGCTGAGAGCCTGGGAAAACGGGTCCCAGACATGGCACTCTTACGGCATGAGAACCCTTCTAAAAGAACTGCAAGTCATGCCGATCATGCTTATGCCAGGGGACAGCATGATCAAAGAATACCACCTCACAAAGTGGTATTCAATCGAGATACCGGACAGACAAGAGTGGACTGATGGTACGCTCGCTGAGTTCCGGTCTGGGGATATTGTGTGGTACACGGACGGCTCCAGACTCAACAATAGAGCTGGCTTCGGAGTATACGGCGAAAAACCCAAGGCCCAAATATCACAGGGCCTGGGGTTACACGCCACAGTCTTCCAAGCCGAAGTGGCTGCTATAATACGCTGCGTCCAGGAGAATCTGCGACGCGGCTATAAGGGTAAAGATATATATATATCCTATCAGACAGTCAAGCGGCTCTAAGGGCACTTGAATCTGCTGAGATTACCTCCAAACTAATAGCGGAGGGAGCACAGACCCTAAACTGTCTGGGCTCCAACAACAGAGTAACCCTTCGCTGGGTACCAGGACACTCCGAAATCGTGGGCAACGAAAAAGCCGACGAGCTTGCAAGGGAGGGGGCCTTATGCCCGGTACAAACCCCGGAACCAGTACTGGGCATACCCAAGTGCACCACCCGGCGCAATCTTAAAGAGTGGTCGATCGAACAAAGTAAACAACTATGGCTCAGGTCGACAGGTCAGGCTCACGCCAAGACCTTAATGACAGGATTCTCCAACAAATACACGCAAGAGGTATTAGCGCTATCTCGCGGACAGTTGAGTATCCTCACAAGAACCATTACTGGTCACTGCAGGCTAAACAAGCACGGTACCAGAACCGGGCTGGCCGGAGATCCCACCTGCAGATTCTGTAAAGCAGAGGACGAAACACCGATGCACGTCCTCTGTCAATGCGATGCCCTCGGGCACCCAAGAAGCCGCACCCTGGGCAGTTACCACATCTGCCCGGAGGATGTTAAGGCTATCGCTCCCAAGGCCATTATACGGTTTATGCAAGCCGTGGGCCTCGGAGACGATCTGTAAGGGGGAGCGGAGGTCACAATAGATCAAATTTGGTCGCAGTGACCACTCGGCAACGAACGCTCCCCAGAACTTCGAATAATAATAACGTATTTTGCCAGTTTCCAAAAAAAAGGGCAATGTTACTTTTTCTGACAAAATGTTACTTTTTGATCTGTCTCGTGTAACTTTTGACTATCGGCCACTGGCAACACTGATGTATGTACGTATGGTTGTTCATCTGTTATGTATGACCCTCATAACTTCTAAACTAGTAATCATATTTGAAGAAATGCGGTGTCGTTAGAAATGTCTTGATTGTCTTCTGGTTATAGGCGACATGACGTCACGTTAAGTTGACTACAGCACCCTCTAGGGTACTTAAATTAAGGACCTAAAAAAATTGCTTGACGGTACCGTATGGGGTATCAAATGAAAGAACTTTTTTTAGCACATTTCAAATATGTCATTTTATTTAAAAAAACTAAAAATATCTTTAATAAAAATAAAGTTTAAAAATTAAACCCCGACTACCAAAAAAACACTCTTTAAATAGTACGAAACAAGAAAATTGTCTCTGCGAAACTATTATGCAGTGCCACTTATGTAGCAAAACAGATTCATTATAATAATAAAATAAAATCAATGTGGCATACGACCACGGCGATACGGCATAATAATTTCAGCAGAGACAATTTTCTTGTTTCGTACTTTTTAAAGCGTGTAGTTTTGATAGTTGGGTTTTATTATTTTTATGTATTAGTTCTTTAATGTACGTACGGATCAAATCAAAGTGTAACGGTGCGGTTTCTCTGCAGTCTTCATGGAATGGCTGGACCTCCATGATGACTGGAAACTCCGTTCTATCATACGTAACCTACTGGCCACTCATATTCTAAATTTAAACTGTCGGTCACAGAATCCAATCAATCTTCATACTTTGCCTAACATTCAGTCCTAAACCACAGAACTCACGGCCCAAAACCTTCCCCTCTGAGGCCCATAAACTACGTAAAAACCAACCCCAAAAGATAAGGAAACTAAACAAATGTTTTTCTCATAAGTGCTATGTACGCCGTTATTTTTATGCATATCAGAACTGTGACCTTATTAATATGTGGCTTGTGATTGTAATAATATGTGTCATGTGGCTGTACTAAATAAATAAAAAAAAAGAAAAAAAAATAAGCCCCCTACCCCCAAAGACATAAAAAAAAACTTACTTACAATTACACTCAATTCATCCTACTAACAATAACCATGCATGACTGCCTAAACTAAAGCTATTGTAATTTTATTTAATTTAATTTTGTCGCGGAGAAAATGTTAAAATTTTGTAACCCTTAAAAAAGAATAAGCACGTAAAAGGCACGGAACCAGTTTCCGTGGAATTTAAAGTATATTTTAAAAAAAAATAACTCACAGCCTAGCACACAGCTCCTGACCGAACAGATCCGTCTACTCGTCTGCCTGGATTTTTTTATGTGATAGGTATCACATAAAAAAATCCAAGCAAGACGTGTCAATCATCGAGCAAGCGTTTTGACTTCTCGGGTTATCAAATTTACGTTTTTTTTTTTTATAGAAAGGCGAATCAGGATGACCTCACTCCGCCTGATGGTAAGCGGCCGTGAAATCCAAAAATGAGGCTGACAGGCACAGAAGAACTAACAAAGTACCCATTGTGTCTGCCATCCTCACCCTAATGGCCTGCTGAGATGCCGTTTCACGCCCCGCCTAAAAGACCCCGGATTGTATGAAGGAGGAAACACATGAGCTGGGAGGGCATTCCATGCCTTGATGGCTCGGGGCAGGAACGAGGAGCAAAACCTCTTGGTGCGCGCGGCCATTGTCTGGATGGTATGCGGATGGCAACGCTGTCCAGCACGTGTTTTACAACATAATAGATTTTTCAAAATTTTGTGGTTACGGCTTTATTCTTAAATGCTCAATAAACCATTGTTACAGACCGACCAAGATCAGAAGGCATTTCAGTTCACTTCAGTGACATGGGGGCGTTGTACAATTTTTTTTGTGTAAAAATGTCAAAAGCACCGTCCATTTGTAAAGGAAACAGCATTAGTTCCGACTTTTGCCACGTATCTAAATAACCGCGATCGGACTATAGCTAAAACGGTGTTATAGAGCAGTTTTGACGTTTGAAACAAAAAATAACGAAAAATACTTTATTACACCGTTTTAGTTAACAAAGGTTTTACAATCACTTTTGGAAAGCCTCATTTTTGGATTTCACGGCCGCTTACCATCAGGCGGAGTGAGGTCATCCTGATTGGCCTTTCTATATACAAAAAAACAATAAATAATGAATAAGGCTCTTAAAAATTAAAACAGCACTCTATAAAAAAACGAAAAGCTCACCCTTACAATTTCAAAACGCACAAAAATTTAATAACGAAATCCACTTCAAAATGGCGCATAATTGAATAAAAATAACAAAAAACGTCACGCACACACGACAATGAGTCAACGGTCGCGAAATTAAATTTGTCTCAGAGTTGCCAGCCTAATTCGATTATCCATTCGAGGGAATTAAATAGATGGGTAATTTGGCAACCCCATTAGGGCTGGGCCCCGACATCGGACCATGGGACAGATTTATGTGAGGGCTATATAGTGATGGGATTTTTCGCATTGTCTACCAATCACGAAAAAATATATTTTTTTAATCACAAGTGAGGAATATTTTACAAATTGCTCATTCTTTTTTCAGTCGGCCATTTTTGCCAACATTATTGGATTTTTCCATTTAAACTGACTCTAGGTCCTACTTATTATCAATATGATAATAATATATTTTATCGCGTACTTACACATAGTCAGTCTCTTTGTCATCATCATCTCAGCATGTTTCCCGGTTGCGTCCATAGAAACCGCTTCGATGCCCGGGTTCCACTTGGAACATCATGTAGGATGTGGTAAGTCTGATAATTATAATAAAGCGAATCCAATTAACAGGAGGGTAGTCTAAAACCGTTGAAACACCGTCCAGACCCACTGAATCATGGTTACACGCTTCAGAAACTATCCGAAACGTGCAGATTTCCTCACGATGTTTTCCCTCGCTCACAAGGTAGAAATACGCTTATAGATTTGGAACATCCTGTAGTGCAAGCAAGGATTCGAACCTACGACCATGGAAGGTGCGCTCTTATCCACTGAGCAACCATCACTCGATAGTTCGTCATCAAACACCGTTGAACAGGGAAGATTACTTTTTTTTTGTATGCATGCTTGTAATAAATACACTCAAAAACTACTAGACTGATTCCAAAAAATCTTTCAGCGTTAAAATGCTGAAGTATTCTTCAGTAATTTCTTATTTTACTACAATAAGTCGTGTCCACGCGGGCAACGCTACGAGCGAGAAGCTACATGTGGTATTGTGGTATTAAGCCACCAAAGAAGTCTCTTCATAGGCGACACTTCTGTCATCGTCAACATTCCAATTTGAGCTTTGTTAATATAGACACAAGGAATCTAGTAGTCTTAGTTGCCCAAAGGGCAATGGACAGGAGACTGGTGGGCGTAACTCTGAGAGACAGAAAAACTAACAAGTGGCTTAGAAGACAAAGTAAGGTGGCAGACGCAGTCAAAGGGTGGCGCAACTCAAGTGGCAATGGGCGGGACATATAGCCCTGCAGTGGAGGCCATGGGATCAGAAGACCTATCGGAAGACCATAAATGAGATGGAGAGATGGCATAGCAAAGATTGGCGCGCACAACTGGACTTCAACTGCCCAAAATAGAATAGAATGGAGAAGATTGAAGGAGGCCTACATTAAATATTTTTTTTAAAGAAAGGCCAATCAGGATGACCTCACACCACCTGATGGTAAGCGGCCGTGAAAACCAAATATGAGGCTGACTGGCACAAAAGAACTAACAAAGTACCCATTGAGTCTGCCATCCTCACCCTGACGGCCTGCTGAGATGCCGCTTCACGCCCCGTCTAAAAGGCGGAAACACATGAGCTGAGAGGGCATTCCATGTCTTGTTAAAAAAACAGTTTGAAAACGGCTTATGATGATGATAATGGCTTTCCGAGGGATTTCTTCATGGCGCGAATTTCGCTCGTAGTTTTAAATACGAAACCATGCAATACTACTACAACTGCCTTTCACCGTCGCATTTTCGAACGGCATCGATAAAACTTCGTATACGAATGCGAATTTAAATGGTCATCCACATCACTACAGTCTGCATGGATTTATATGATATCCGTTAGTTTGATATTAAATTTGATTACCTCGTATATTAGTACTACTAGCGTGAGTGTTTTATGGGAACATTGTAGGAAATTTGTAGGACATGGATGTAAATGTTTTACTACAAAACTACAATCATGTAGAATTGAGTTTTGAGTGGCTGTAAACAAACTGTAAGTCGGTCAGACGTTCAATTATCTTCAAGAGTTAAGCAATATTGTCTACGACGTCGAGAAATGTATAGTGCGGGAGGGACATGAAGGGAGATTTCTCAGTCAAATTCTCATGTCTCCTCCCAAATCTGGTGCAGACAGGAGTACCCCTTTTTTGACGCTGGGGAATGCCTCTTTACGCATACCCTCCGGCCGAGGGGCGGGCGGGTTATGTCGGGCTCTTCTCTGGCGGGGGCTTCTCCTAGCGAGAAGCCGGCCAGATGCATACCGACTAAACCCCAGCGACGCTCCTTCATCGCCAGAGTGGGGAGGGGACATGAGTACAGGTTAAAGAACCTTACTTCACGTGTCTCCCCAGGCGGAGGGCCCACTTACACTGCGGGCCGGACACGGCCTCCCCCAGTCAAGCTGGGGAGGGGCGATAGGGTCAGCCGGGAGCGTCGGGCTGTCCCTACCAGGCTGAGGCAGAGGCCTGTGTAGTGCCAGACAGGAGTACCCCCGGGGTTTTGGTCGGTGAACCTCAGCCGAAATGGAGGGCATCCGACGTAACCTGTCTGCCCCCAGTGGACGGGTATACATTACATAACGCATTTCCTTAGGATTAAGAAAAAAGAGATATTGAGTTTATGAGCGGGAACTAAACCAGCTCCAGCTGGTTTAAACATCAAAAGTCGCTTTAAACATCACACGGAGTGCTCTCCGTGCTCATGTGTAGCGATGGTAACTAGCTCAGTGGATACAAACGCGCCTTCCGTACGGGGGCCCGTGGTTTGAATACGAGAATACACCTCTGGATTTTTCATATGTATGTGCATATTTCTACCATTAGATAAGCTAATCAATTTATAAACACCCAAACCACAAAATAATAGAAACAGAATAGTGGCTGCCTACATCTCGTGTTAAACAGGCTACGCACACGACCATATGCGCGCAGTGATCTCGGCGAGATTTGACATGAGACGAGACAAACTATACCGAACATCTGCGGGAGAGACACGCTACGATAATGCCTAGCACGTAGGTCAACGAACTTGTTATTTGTCTAAAATAAATGACAATTAGTTCTGTGCTACGACATAGGGACCTTCAAGAAAAGAGCGTACTCCTTTTTAAAAAGGACGGCAACACATTAGCGATCTCTCTGATTTCGCGGATGTCCATGGGGAGCGATGATTACTTTCCATCAGGTCACTTGCTCGTTTGTTGCGTCTAGCATAGAAGAAGAAGAAAAGCTCGGCGGTGAGGGAAAACCTCGTCAGCAACCTGCACGTCTCGGATAGTTTCACAAAATGGTGGATACCTACCTACAATATTTGAGATAATGATTCTGAACATGTAACTTTAATTCAGCTGGTCTTTCCCTGTCTACGAGTTGTGAAGGTAATTACCAGACTTCCTGAAACCTGGACCATAGTCCAAACGAACCTCGAACTCCGAAGTGACAGCTTTGGACGCAACTGGGAATCACAATCTATAATGAGGATGAGGAGGACACAAGATGCACTCGCCACAAAGGACACAAAGGGCACTTAGCTTGAACTTCGCTTTGACACGCTTCCGTGTCTATATCTTGTGATATGTCTCAAGAATGGGTTTCACTTTAAAGCGACGTCAGCGCTTAAGGTCCTGTGTAAAGCTGGTTAAAAGTATCTTTCAAAAGATTGGAACATTTGCATTGGTATCAATGCAAAGATGCGGAACAGTGAAACACTTCATTTGAAACATTAACTCTTAGATTTTTTTATGACATAGGTGGCAGACGAGCAGACGGATCACCTGATGGTAATGAATTGCCACCGCCCATGGACACCCGCGACACCAGTGGAGTCACAAGTGCGCTGCCAACCTCCCGGATTAGGCCTCCGGTACCCTCACTCACGCGGCGAAACACAGCACAGTGTTGCTTCACGCCGCGGTTTTCTATGAGGCCGTGGTATTTATATTGTATCTCTCACAGCGTACTTTAATTTGCTAACTTTCTTCTTATGGACGGCCACGAAAGTCACATCACGAAAATCATCTCAGCCTTTAGAATACAATATCGTAGAATTCCACCCGTACCATCTGAGATCCACCACCGTGCGCTTTACACGTAATTATTTGCCACGCACCTCCTCATTGTGGAATCAACTTCCCGCAGCAGTATTTCCGTACCAGTACGACATTGAGATCTTCAAGAAACGACCCTATACCTTCCTAAAAGGCCGGCAACGCATCACCACTCCCTCTGTTGTGGCTGATGTCCATGGGTGGCGTTGATCGCTTACCATCAAGTGACTCGCTTCCTCGTTTGCCTTCCTTTGTGGAAAAATCGTGGTATTGGCTATTTAGAGCTTCAGCTATACCTTCATAACTATTAGCATATGATTATCCCAAGTCTCTTATTAGGAAGATATCTTAAGATTACCGGTGTATAGTGTCAAAGACCTCATTATGGCCCGTCGGATTGTCCTATAATTTACCCATGCTAGTGATGCCACTTGAGTCGATATTTATTCCAAACTCATCTGATGTCAGTGAGTAATTTCCAGTTGCGTCCATAGGTGTCGAGCCCAGTGTACGCTGACACCATGATTCAAGATTAAGAGTCTGGTAATAGGCTAGTTGCCACTATTTTTATTATTTGATAGAAAGTTTAATCACGATTATAGTACGCCATAAAAAATATGATTTTTTATAACATTTTTCCTATTATATTTTCGCTATACAGCCATAAAAGCTGTCCGCCATGATAGTCTATTAGATTATCTGTGCCGTGACGTCACTGTTATTGTAAGCAATACGCGTGACTGTCATGACTATCATAACCATCAAGGCGTATAAATGAAAGACCACGAATAACCTGAAACTGGCGTTTCACGCTTTGTTGTTTACAATAATGGTGACGTAGAACCATGGCGGACGATGTTTAAAAAAGTAAAAATATAACGGGTTTAAGTCGAATTTCTACAGATATACCTTATTTATATTTATTTCGGACCCTTGTACGGAATAATATTTGAATTAAAAGTTTTTTTTTATAAATTTTGACATAAGGTAACTTGCCTATTACAATGAAGCGACAGCCGTCTGACCTTCCCAACTCTGGGAACAGGTGCAGGTTTCCTTACGTCATTTAGAGTCCCCACCACCAAAGTCCCGTGAAAAGTGCGCTTCAGTCGCCTTCATATTTGAGCTTTATGTTCAAAGACACGAGGAATCTAAAATTTTAGTTCCATGTTTTTCCGCGGGACTTCTTTCTTGGCGCAACATCTTCATGCATAATCTGTGGCGACACGCTCACGCACGTCATGATATTAGACTCAACGCCACCGAAAAAGAAACAGCGCTGAGTCGCTATCTACATTCAAATTTGAGGTTTATGGCAATGAGGAGTTTTCCAATGACATTAGTCAGTTGGTTTCTCTAAAGTGATAACAGATGGCGCTACCCGTATCTGTATAAAAATGACAGCGTTTGGTCGTGGCGTTTAAAGTGATGCCATATTTCATTTTCATTTACTCATGAATGAATTAAAGAGGTTTTATTCAAAAATATATTTTATTTTAAATAATCAACAACAACAACAGTGAACTCCTTGTAAAAACTTTTCTAATTTCAAATAGGCAGCAATCAAAAACATCTCCAAACGCCATGGCAGACATTTTTTACATCTTATTTTAGGTCTACTTGAGGTTGTCATAAAGTGTTATTTTCCGTGTTACTAACCGTATGGTTACTTTGAAATATTAGGTAAACGTGAAAAACCTAGCTCAGGGAAATTTTCCCATAAATTAGGAAGCATAGGATATATCATCCAACACCTGAAATATATAGATACTGCTAACACCATCTAGCGAGTAACATCAAAGTTAAAAAACACCTACTGGAAAACTGCTCATTGGCACAAGGAATCTAAAATTTTAGGTTCTTGTTTTGTCGTGGACTCCTTTCTTAGTGCGGACTCTGTACAGTCACATGTTCAAATTTCGAATTTTAGTTATGTTTACGATGGAGAGAGCTCTTCAATTTGTCATACAAGCTGCCTACGATCATGGAACTATTATAGAAAAAGCGCGCTTTGAACGGAATATGCCATTTTCGGAAAAACGTCCCAGAGTGTGAAAGAGATGCAACCGGGCCCTGATGTAGCTTTAATGCATCTCTATACGGGTGCGTTAGAGAAAGAACGTAGACCAGCATGCCACCCCAGTATTAACGGCTTCGCGCGGTTTTTTAAGGATGGTTTTATATGAAAAGGCTCAGTCTGGATAGGGTGGATGTCTGTGCCTACGATACGCATACGCTACGAGCCTTTTGAAGAGTTCTTACTAGGGGCTAGCACGAACTTTCTGATAGTTTAAATTTCAAGCTCGTCTCCTCATTGCCTGGTATCTCCTTATGCAATTGCTTCTGTAGACAGACAAGGCGTGATTTATACGGTGTCCTATGACAAAGGGCATTAACGGAGACCATTATCACGGGATCATTGATCATGCTCGATGTATTAATTGCTTAAGAAGATTAATGGGAAGAGAAACTTGAAACTGTTATTGAAAGGTAGTTATTAATATCAGTAAAAAGTATTATTACTATTGTAATAAAAACTTAAAAATATATCCGTAATAGAACTAGACCAACTGAATCGTGGTTAGATATTTTTTTCAGAAACTATCCAAAACATGTACGTCTCCTCACGCTGTTTTCCTCCCCGTCGATTTAATGGTATAAAATATGCACATATATTTAAAAATCCAGAGTTTCATGCTTAGAAAAGATCCACTGAACTACAATTGCTGTTAAAAAAAAATAATTACCTGTGCCGTGGCTTTTTGAATAGGTACCCGAGAAACTTCTCAAAAGCATTAACTATTTTTTCATTCCCAAAGACAATAGGGTCGAAATCCAAAATAAACACTACCCCATACTAAAGCGATAAGACCGCCTTCTGTTGTTGTTGTATCATACTGACTGACCGGATGGCGCAATTGGTAGTGACCCTTACCCGCCTTTTACGCCAAAGGTCGTGGGTTCGATCCCCACCCTGGACAAACATACGTGCGATGAACACTTGTGTTTTTTCAGTGTCTGGGTGTAATATATGTATTTAAGTATATATTTGTGTTCCTCTGTTGCCTGATATCTGTAACACAAGTGCTTAAGCTACTTAATACGGAATCAGGTCAACGTATGAGATGTTGTGAGAATTATTATACTTGTATTTTTTTGTGCAATAAAGAATATCTATCTATCTATCTAAAGCATAGAATACATATATCCAAAGCGATCAGCTGATTGACGCAATCTGTATGAATGAATGATTGAACGATCTTTATTGTTCTGAAAAGGCGTACAATAATTACAAAGGCACTGATTCTCGCACTAGAATACCCCGGACATCAGTATGATGCCCAAAAGTGTCTTGGATATTAAATCAATCACTCACTGTGTAGAAAAGCACCCTCGAGGTCCAGGCACGGAGACGGAGGAATAAAACCAGCTCTTCCGTCTGATTCACTTCAGTTATATTTCCACAGTGTTAGGTATACTGTTTGAACTGACAAAGGTAGGCAGGCGGCTCGAGGTCTTTATTTCGATGTCACGCTTTGCTAGAGCGATGTAATTTTGCATAGTGACATCTACCGAAACAATCCAACCTCCTGCTTGATTTTCTTTCTACGCACAGTTTTTGCGTAAAGTTACGAAGTTTCCATTTGTGGAGTTTTTAAAAGATATCTGCCGCCACTCAGATACGTCAATTAAGCTAGTGTTCATCACTTAACTTATGAAAAGTTTCATCATCATCCTCATCTCTATCCAATCAGCAGCAACCCCACTCGTCCACTGCGGGACATAGTCTCCCTAATGCACGCCACTGCTCCCGATTTTCGGCTACTCTCATCCGCCCACACACCAGCCTTTGAATGTCATCACCTATCTGTATCATATCCTACACTACGCTTAACCGAGTCGCGGTCCTCCCTCAAGGACTTTACGTGTTGAATAATGTCATGCGGGGGCGGAAGTCCATTACAGTTTTTATTTATTAATTTTCTCTACCCGCATATCTTGCCAGATGTCAGATAATTGGTTTGAGATATAAGTAAGCAGTCATGTCCATTCATTAAATAAACGCCGTTGTTTTTTGCGTTTTTTATCCCTGCCGGATTCTATACTATCCGATACGTTCTACACACATCCGGTTCAACTCTACATTAGGTCCAAGCAGTTGTCACGTCACACTCACTCGCCCCAATAGTCAATTTTAAAAACGATACTTCAAGATTCTTATTCAATGCACAATCACACCAAATTTTGTTCACTAAAACGCAGAACGAATTATAACATTTGAATTGCATCAGCCCACGCGGATGTTTTTTGTCCAGACCGCCCAAATCTACACCAATTGTTTAATTCGACGTCTCTCAGTGTGGCAGTTAAAGTTACCGAACTTAAAGAATTTATTTTACTTCCTCAAAAACCAATCCAACCAAAAAAGCTGAAAACTACATTTCTACTGAAAATATCTTTCCAATAAAGGGACAAATTTTCACAAATTGCGGGAAACATAGCGATTGACATAGTGAATAATAGATCATCCGTGACTGTGGGTACAGTTGTTACATTGTGCACACGTCTTGCCTCCTTCATATTTCGGTGACCGGTTGTGTTGCCAGGACGCTTAAGTAAAAAAGTACAAGTTAACCACGAATGATCCTATTCTATTAAAACCGTGGGAGAGCCACGCCAAGAAAAAAAACGTAATACCGTCGGTATGCATCATAGAGTAACTTATATATACTGAGATAGAGGCATTAATCGACTAGCCAGTGCTAGCGCCATCTAGAGGAAAACGAACAAAACTTAACGGCTATGCAGTACGGCTACCTTCGAGAATCAGTCAGGGCGATGATTAAATAAAATATCAGAAATAAAAAAATGCTGATGTGGACAGGCGGCTTGAGGTCATTGTTTCGGAAACACGCTTTGCTATTGCGATGTAAAAATGCAGAGTGACATCTACCGAAACAAAGCCGATCCATCTGCTTGATTGTTTTTAAAACTACATCTGCTTTTTTTTCAAGCTCTATCTAACGAAAACCCCTGAACTATTTTTCCAGTTTAGGAGAAAAGTACTAAGTATCAACACGGTAAGAGTGACAACACAGCCACATAGAAAACCGGTGTAAAGCCGTTAAATGGCTTACCATCAGGTGATCCGTCTGCTCGTCTGCAACATATCATATAAAAAAATACTATCTCGTAATTCTGCCACTAGCTTGGCGATAAAAACCATAGAGAGGAATCTTGCACGTTTTGTATAGTTTCTCAAAGCTGTAGATACGTGGTTATGGTTGAGATTATTGTTCTTACGTGTTACCACGATCCAGTTGGCTTCAACTTACAAACAAATAAACAATATAAACTAAAATACATCTACAAAAAGTATATGAGGGCCCTTCAGATCCAATTTAGCGGTAAGAGGAAAGGTTGGCAACGTAGGTACTAGAGATTCGGCTAGTGTTTATTGTGTTCATAAGCGGTGGCATTCGCTTACCATCAGATCCGTCTAGTCGTCTGCCATCATCATCATATCACACAAAAGAAAAGTTAATATTCCGTAATAAACCTTCTGCTCAAAAAGTCGTCTGGAAGAAATCGCTGCAAGCGATACGACCACCGTATTGTACTGTGTGTGTCTTTTGTTGTTGTAATGTCATCATCATCATCATCAGCCCATTTAAGTCCCCGCTGCTGGGGCACGGGCCTCTCAATCACATGAGGGGTAATGGCCATACTCACCACGCTTGGCAGACGGGTTGGCGAGGGTTTTGATATAAATGCAAAGTTTTCCTTCTCTGGGTGCTGATGATCATGCCAGCAGCTTTACCTTAGTCGCCTTTTACGAAACCTCGGTAAGAGTGAGGGTGGCCTATTCTACTCTGCCGGGGACCACACGGCGTAAAATACGGTACGGTTGTAATGTACGATACCTACATTTTGTTTATAGCAATACGAATATCTATCTATCTATTGAAAAAAAGTCTTCACTAACGTATAAAGTTACACAAACTGTTATAATAATCGAGAGCTGGCAATACCAATGTCCAGCGAATACGATGGCTAATAAGAGAATATATCCCAGTATATCGGAGTGACAAGAAACAACTTTTCGCACTTACAATGCTTCACAAATATCAAATATTTATATCCTCGCTAGATATTGGACTTATTCCGACAGAACTTCTATAATGGTACGTACAGCGACCCATCAAAGGATAAAAAATGTCCAATTTCTTGAGATGAATTCTCACCTTAATGTCAAATACGTTAGGTTTAATATCAATTAGAATTTTTGACAGGTTGTAGTAACCTAATGTGTAGCTGTATGTCTGTCGTAAGTCTTTGAAGAATTCTTCAATTTATTTTATTGCGTCATATTTATTTTACTCTGTCACTTAAACGTAGTTTACGTTTACTGATGTGTGTATTTTGCCCATTCTTACCTACGGTGCTCAGAATTGGTCAATAACCAATCATCAGAAGTCCTAAGATCAAGATTTGCCATAGAGCTATGCAGCGGAGCATACTAGGCATAAAAATCTCTGACCGAGTCAGAAATACAACAATACGCTACAAAACCGGGATTGCGGATGTGAGCGAAAAATCCGCTAGGCTAAAATGGATTGGTTTGTAGATGCACTCGGAGAGGTGGACCAGATTATCACACATTGCAGCCACCAGGACGTCGATTGAGAGGCAGGCCCAAAAAGAGGTGGCGTGATGATTTTGACCACTTCTCGGGCAATTGGCAAACCATCGCTACAAATAGACTCCAAGGTCGACTTTTAGGGGAGGCGCAGCAGTGGGACGACGCAGATAGAAATGGGGTGAGCCCTGCGTCTCATAGCCACTGCGACCAGTAGAATGATCTATTGTGGCAGGGACGACGCAGGGCGAAATAAAAAACAAAAACATATTTTGCGTGCTTTCCGCCATTAGTTTCGGTGGTGATGAAACAATCGTCAAGAGACTTGCACTTCTCGGAGAGTTTTTTCCCTAAATTGTGTTTCAACCATATTTTGGATACGAGGTACCCTCCACTCTTACCGAGGTGTCGTAAAGGCGACTAAGGTAAAGCTGCTGGCATGATCATCAGCACCCAGAGAAGAAACCTCTGCATTTATATCAAAACCCTCGCCAACCCGTTCTGCCAAGCGTGGTCAGTATGGCAATTAACCCTCTTTGTGATTGGGGAGGGGCCCGGTGCACCAGCAGTGGGGACTAAAATGGGCCTTATGATTATGATGATGATTTTGAGGATAATTATTCTGACGTAGTAACGTGAAGCCCAGTTTGAGATGGAGTCGCTTCACATTGTGATTACAAACTTCCGAGCCTGAATCATGGTTCCAGGCGTACCCGGGCCTTTCAGATACCAAATATGCGGTTCTGTCGCGAGGACGAGAACGATTTATCCACGTCCTCGGCGAGTGCAATGCGCTGCACCGCTGCCAGAAGCGCGCACCTAGGCGCACCATGATCTCAGCAGAACTAGATCAAAAGCTGCCCCCATCAGTCTCCATTCTCGTGTTTATCCTGGAACTGAGCTACATGAGGTGCTGTATAGGTTATGTGGCTGCCACAATCGATCATCTACTGGTCAGGATGCAGTGGCTATTAACGAGGCTCCCCCATTTCTAACATATAAAATAAAGACCCGGGCATTAATAGTTTAATGGTTTCACACAGACTAACAGCCGTCCTGGCCATCCGCCGTAACAAAATTCTGGTGAAAACATTTTGCTAAACCTTGGTGCTAGATTCCAATTATGTTCATCTACTCGTTTGTTCGGGCATGATGCCTGCCGCTTCATTTCGCCGATGGTTTCCCTCGACACAGGGTCCATCGACATCATCCTTTGATGGTTAGCCAGTCTCAAACTGAGCGTTCCAAGAACTTTCTGCCTCGTACTACAAACTATAGACCGTCAACTTTACAAGAAAAGTGCGTATTCCTTTTTAAAAGGTCGGCAGCGCACTTGTTACTCCTCTGGTGTTGCAGGTGTTCATGGCGGCGGTTAATTGCTTACCATCAGTGATCCGTCCTGCTCGTCTGCCTCCCTAGCCATAAAACTCCAGGAGAATCGGGACTCTGGGAGTGGATAAGAATGACCGGAGTTTATTTCAGTCATTCTTTCTCATCATGTCATTTTCGACTGGAGGTAGCCTAAATCTTTGCTTACATTATAATAAGTACAAGTCTTCCACTGGCGCGCACTTCAGCGCGGGTAGGCACACTAGCTACTCCATCGACTTTTAATTTTAGCTACTAAGCCGGATCTATTTAACAATTTCGTGGTTACAACCTCTCGGCAACACCTGACCTATTTTTTTAATACTTTATATTTTATGTGATAGGTGGCATATAGCGAACGGATCACTGTGGTAAGCAATTGCCGCGCCCATGGACACCCGCGATCCAGTGAACACACACACCGCTTCCCCCGAATTTACCCACTTTTAGCGTGAATCATTTTTTCCGCGTAACAAAAACGGGCCCAAATTTGTGGCATGTTATTTAATAAATAGTATAATTTATTTGCCGAGAGATTGTATTCCGAGTAATTTAAAATAGATCCGGTTCGTAGCTAAAAATAAAATTGATTGGCGGTCACTAGTGGTGCCCTACCCTCACCTAATACTATTTGTGAAACATTTGGGTGACAAAGTTGCGAACCCCGCCACGGAAAATTCTCTTGTTTTATATTTCTTTGCTCTTTTACATTTGTGATGTTACTTATTTAATTTATTCTATTCTATTCTTTCTATTCAATCACCGCGGTTTCGATACTTGTGGGATAATGTGGAAAGCCACCTTAGGCATGAAATGGGCGCTCGACCGAGTGATACCCACTGCCAATCCCCACCAAAAAAAAGGGAAAAAAAAAAAAAAACAGAAAAAAAGGAACCGGCGTGAAGCAGCGGCTGCGCTGTGTTTCGCCGTGTAAGTGGGAGGTTGCCGAAGGCCCTCGAATGGGGGTCAGGGCAAAGGTTAGCAGCGCACTTGTGACTCCCTGGTGTTGCGGGTGTACATGGGCGTGCGGATTCGTCGTCTGGCCCCTCTCATATAAAACAAAATCTTGGAATTACTCGCTGAAGATGAGAGTAGCATAATCTCTATTTCTATTTTAGTCTTATTTTCATGAGTGTTTTTTGTTTATAAGATAAATGTTTTCCATGAATAATAAGTCAACATTGTTTCAGAAATGTTTTGAATCCCCTGAAAAATAAAAGCAGTTCCTCTTAGAGACAATTTTCGGAAAGCACAATTAAAGTATTTTTGTTTTGTTTATTGGAATTTTCAACAATTCAGTTTTCATGGAAATCAACCGTCGTCAATTTTCAAGTATTTTCCTGTAAAAGCAGACCCTCGGACTTTCTTATATTTTACCTTTGCTTAGCAAAGAGTATCGATATACTCCCTTATAAAAAGGCTGGCTGCGCACCTGTGGCGCCAAAAAAGTATCCTATGTTCATCCCTTCCCCACTCTCCATCCATTTCCACTTGAGAAAGACGGATAGACAGACAGGCACACACTTTTATATTTACTATATTAGTATGGATTTCTACTCTACCATTCCTTTGGTTTGGCCGTGTGGTCCCCGGCAGAGTAGAATAGGCCACCCTCACTCTTACCGAGGTGTTGTAAAAGGCGACTAAGGTAAAGCTGCTGGCATGATCATCAGCTCCCAGAGGAGGAAAACTCTGCATTTATATCTAAACCCTCGCCAAGCGTGGTGGGTATGGCAATTACCCCTCATGTGATTGAGGGAGGCCCGTGCCCCAGCAGTGGGGACTTAAATGGGCTGACGACGACGACGACGACGACGAAATCTCGAAAACTATTCGAATAATAGACTACTATGTGGCAAAGAGAATTCCACGCGAGCGATTACCACCGGCACATGGATTTGAAAAATCCAGAGGTGCATTTTCGGATTCTTCTAAGTCCAATAAAACAGTAAAAAATCTTGCTAATAGTAAAACATACCCAAAACCATAAATACACTATAAACCGCTCATAAAGTATTGCGACCCGCTAAAGCACTCACAATCGGTTTTATCGTGGTTGTAAAAAACTTGTACGGCCACTTAGCCACCAGCGGATTGTAGAAATATCTTATTTGATAACCTGACGATGTTAGCCAATAAAAGTATGGGATGAAGTCCTTCATTCCATACGTAATGACCCAGTTCTTTTTCATCATGATCATCACATTAGCTATAGAACGTCCACTCCTACCACATGCTTCCCCGACCAACTTTGCGTTACACATTACATTGGACTCTAATGACACATTTTGGGGTCAAATGACTACTTATCTAATGTAATTGACACTTTGGCATCAAATGAGCCTCTGATGTCAAATGACACAATGGTGTCAAATGACACGTTTGGGTGAAATGACGCTCTAGTGACATATAACACTTTTGGGGTCAAATGACAATTTTGTGTTAAATGACACTCTAGTACCAAATGATTCTCGGACTGCTAACACTTCTAGTTCAAATGACACATTGTCGAATCAAACGACATTCAGGTGTAAAATGACATATCGGGGTCAAAAACCACATTGTGGAGTCAAATGTTAGTATTATTAGGCTTCGAATGACACTTAAGAGTTAAAGTACATATTCTGGGGTCTAAAAACACTCGGGTTACAAATGATACGTTGGGGATCACATTATACTTTGGGGTCAAACGACACTGGTATCAAATGAAACTCTGGTGTCATAACACATTGTGGTGTCAAATGACCGTCGCAGCAATTGAATTGGATTTGAATTTAATTAATCTCCACGCTTGCCTAATGCGGATTGGTGATCACAAACCCGAGCGATGTTTCGACAAATTTGAAACATACTTTTTGCTCGACCCGGGAATCGAACCCAGGACCCCGAAATCACGGCCCGGTACTTAAGGTGATGGATAGGGCACACTAGCGACGCCAATCGGTGAATCAATTTTTTGAAATAGATCCGGCTTAGTAGCTAAAAATTAAAATCGATTGGCGTCGCTAGTGTGCCCTACCCGTCACCTTAAACCACTAGACCAACAGGGCGATGCTCCGCGTATGTTAAAGTATAACGTGCTCTTAAAAATAAATGTATATTTCGAAATTTAAATGTGTATATTTTGGTATGTGTGTTGTGTTGCCGATTAAGGAGGCTCAAAGTCACTCAGAGAGCAATGGAGAGAGCTATGCTCGGAGTCTCCCTGCGTGATCGTATCAGAAATGATGAGATCCGCAGGAGAACTAAGGTTACAGACATAGCCCAAAGGATTGCATGCCTCAAGTGGCAATGGGCAGGGCACATAGCGAGGAGAACAGACGGCCGTTGGGGCGGAAAGGTCCTCGAGTGGAGGCCACGTACAGGAAGTCGCAGCCGTGGCAGGCCCCCCACAAGGTGGACCGACGATCTGGTAAAGATCGCGGGAATCCATTGGATGCGGGCGGCACAGGACAGATCTGTGTGGAGAACATTGGGGGAGGCCTATGTCCAGCAGTGGACGTCTATTGGCTGAAATGATGATGATGATGATGATGATGATGTTGTGTTTGGTATTATTATTACGGTAGGTCCGAGTGAGCACAAAAACCGTAATTATATATTTTTTTTGATTTTGATTATTATAGATTTGTTTGTTGCGCGGAGCAACACGTGTGTTACGTGGCGACGTTGACTTAGCACTCACGCCGTGAGCTACTATTATAATAATCTATCTTTAGGTGGTTATACCCCATAATCAACCATTGTCTTGATCCGTGGAAATAGTAGGATTTTTTTTTCAATTAATTAGGCTCTCACCCACTATCACTCTCACTATCCCCATTAGTTATTTACAAGTGGTAATTTTGCCAAATGACTAATGGAGAAAGTGGGAATTATTTTCCCACTATCTCCATCAATGAAGATTCTCAATGGATAGTGTGATGTACCGTCCTTAGGTACATTTGGCGAAATACAGCGAAGACGCTGTTGTAAGCTGGTTTTCTGTGAAACCATGGTATCAGTCCCGTCGAGCCATTATAGATACAATGCTGAAGTGTTGCACTCCTACGGATTCAATTATTGATCATTTGTATTTAAAATTGAAAGTTTATCATTCTTAACCAATCCCCTTAAACTGCAGACTTCCATTACGACTTCATCTTGGCTCTATAAAGTATTCAGGGCAAATTGACGAGGTAACGAACGCCCTATAAAATGGGCTGGCAATTCTAAACTATTTGTTGATGGCTTCAGCCCTACGTGACAGGAATTCTAAACTGGACCAGGGGTGGTAGATGCTCGATAGATCAGGTATCGATAGATTATTATTGTCTCTTTCTTCTTCGGCTGGAAAGACGAGGTCTGTACTTATTTGCGGACTCTTGACGGATGACTGGAAGGAAGTGGCGGGAAGATCGACCGAGATGGAGACTCTTATTATCAGAGGCCAAGACTTAGCTACTACGGGTCTCTGCGCTTACCTAGTTACTTAATTAGTTCTTCTTTGCCTGCCTATACAGTATCTATGTAGGTAGGCCGCCAACACCCTAAAATCCTCTCTGTTCATTACAGAACGAAATAGCCGCTCCACAGATGCGATGCCAGTCCACTCCTTTAACTAAATCACAGCTACAATATTTTCCTCCCTTTTTTGCAAGAGATGCCCAACCCGGGGAAAGGTTGGGAACACACTTGTAAATCTACTGGTGTTGCGGGTGTCCATGGGCGGCGATAGTTGCTAACCATCAGGTGATCCGTCTGCTCGTCGGCCACCTATCATATAAAAAAGATGCAGTTCACTTAGAACCTTTTTAGCAATAAAATGTGAATTTTGACTGTGTCTTGAAAACCTAAGCTGTCAGTCCCGTCCCGGTCATTATTAAACAACAACGATGCAATTTTTTTTATTCGATAGGTGGCGTTCGAGCAGTTGGATCACCTGATGGTAAGCGATTGCGGCCGCCCTTAGACACCTGTAACACCTATAGAGTCAGAAGTTTGTTGTTAACCTTTTCCTCTCCAAATAGTTCCTCCGATACGTTTCTAAAGTCCTTTAAAATATCGATATCTCGGTCACCTGTCACTATTTGCTGAAACACGTAGTTGAACAAATTGATTACTCAGTAAAGCGGGCGAGAGCATGTGTTAGCTGTTTTTATGGTGTCTTTTATCGATAAAGTACTGCCAAACCAAGGGGTGAGCGATGAGAAGAAAATTCCTTTACGCACAATCGTAATACTTAGTTTCGGTACTAAAGCCTTTTTTAAAATTTATGTTAGATATGTTAGATTGTTGTATGTTTGATTGTTGGCCGTGTGGTCCCCGGCAGAGTAGAATAGGCCACCCTCACTCTTACCGAGGTGTCGTAAAAGGCGACTAAGGTAAAGCTGCTGGCATGCTCATCAGCACCCAGAGAAGGAAAACTCTGCACATATATCAAAACCCTCACCAACCCGTCTGCCAAGCGTGGTGAGTATGGCAATTACCCCTCATGTGATTGTGGGAGGCCCGTGCCCCAGTAGTGGGGACTTAAATGGGCTGATGATGATGATGATGTTAGATTGTTTTCCCGTTGCTAAAGACAAACGTCGAAAGAAGATTGTGGTCAGAGTAAAGATTATTTCAAAGGGGGATGACGACCCTCAGACATGAGGATAATGATGTTGGATGACTGACCGGATAGCGCAATTGGTAATGACCCTGCCTCTTACGCCAAAGGTCGTGGGTTCGATCCCCACCCTGGACAAACATTCGTGCGATGAACACTTGTGTTTGTTCAGTGTCTGGGTGTAATATATGTATTTAAGTATATATTTGTGTTCCTCTGTTGTCTGATATCTGTAACACAAGTGCTTAAGCTACTTAGTATGGAATCAGGTGAAAGTATGAGATGTTGTAAGAATTATATTATATAAAAAAACCGTGGTACAAACACCAAGTAAATATACACAGAAGGCCGGCTCTAGCTGACATAAATATCGAGAAGTTCGTTCACCTACGTGCTAGGAAGTATATCGTATCGTGTCTCACCCGCACACGTTCCATATAGTCTGTCTCTATCTCATGCCGAACCACGTCTCACGAATCACGAATGAGTGCGAAGCCAGCTAGGCACCTGAGGGCCTAATTTAAAGCACACTTACGACCGAATTGGTTTTTTCCTCTCTTTCACACGCGCTGTATGCCTCTCTTGTTTGAATGCGACAGGTATATTCTTGTTCGTTACTTGACGGATTCAAATTAAGCCACCTGATATAAGCATCCCGCGTCCTGTGTATTATTCCATTATTGACTGCCTCGTTGGCGCAGGGGGTAGTGCGTCGCACTTTAAAGCGACGGCTGCGCTTTGGGTCCCGGGTTCGAACCCCGGGTCGGGCCAAAATTTGTCCCTGAGTTTTTCTGTTAAAAAATTCTTAGCGTCAGCCCGGAGTCTGGAAGTTGGCGGTGCTTTACGAGACACGAGGGTACACCTCGTGTCTCGTAAAGCACAGGCCGTTGGTCCTGCGCCCGATCCCTCTCGGGTCGTGTCGGGTTGGTGTTCCATCGGAATATGAGGGCAAGGGAATAGAGAGTGCACTTGTGTTTGCTTACATACTTGAGCACTATAATATATCCTGCTTAAGTGGCTGATCGTTGAGATTGGCCGCCGTAACCGTAATCGGTTGGAGAATTATTATTGATCCATTTTGTATATCCAGTGGAATTCTCAAGTTATTCCAAATATATTTTACCTTGCTATCTATTTTTACTATTTTTTATCTTTCTCAGTAATAATAAGACCGTCGAGATTGTATTTACCAGTGACCAAGCATTAAGTTTTGTAAATTGTTGCTGCTTTTAATTTCTACTATTGTTTAATGTAAATTATTTGATTGAAAGGGCAAATTGTAAGCTCAGGAATGGGCAGGACTCGGAGGATGTGTTTATAAATTTTTATCTTTTGTAACCCGTTTCCACAATAAAGAACTTACTTACTTACTGAAATTTTGTGCCATAAAGGGTATCTATTTATCTTTGTACGTACCAAAGAAAAGATTACGCCACCACCGCCTCATCTCCCGACAGAATACCCAAAAAGGTGTGGCTTGACGTGGTAAGGCATACGTGCCAATAGACTGACCACCATGGATGTACAAAACCATGTGAAGTGGAGGATTCGAAGCAGGAAAGCGGACCCGGGGCTCCGAAGCGACAGCTTGGGCCGTAACCGGGACAAAACGCTAAGATGATGATGATGAAGATTAATTTGAGTCGTGATCAGATTTGAATCTACCACCCCGTTCGGAAGACGGCCATTTTTATCCATATCCACTGAACTACCACCGCATAAATTTAATGAAATGTTTTTTTTTTGTAATTTGATACCTATAATTGCACTTAGCTGAAATAAGAAGAACGGACATATTTGCTGGTCGATAGATCGACTAAACATGCGTAAATGACTACTTATAGAATAAGACCAAAAATGTACCATGTTTTATGCAAATAAAGATTATTTGTTTGTTTGTTTAAAAAACGAAATAATTCCAAAATCCATTCTGTTGCCGACAAAGCTAATGAGAAAATGTTTATTATTACGAACCAGAAATAGTAGAAACAAAGGCGTAATGTGCGTGCAGTACATATTTCATATTACAGTGACAGTTGACAGCGGATTTGGCGGGAAACTGAGGGCGCCATCGCGCGTGAAATTGTTTTCTTTTTTGCTGCTTTTTGGCGTTTCAGTGTTGCGACCGTGGAGGTTGGGAGCAAAATAAAAAGGTTAAGGCTACGCACCAGTGTGTCTAGCCGGCCAGTTATAAACATGATGCTTTTCTATTCTGTTAAAATTAACTATAGTTTGTCACGGCCGTTTTGGTATGGTTTTCGGTGAAAGAGCCGTATAGCATATTATGTTATGCATTAATGTCTTCGTCTATGGCGGTTAATCTCAATCATTAGGGCGACGGGTAGCCCTAACTAGCGACACCATTCGTTTTTAATTTTTAGCTACTAAGCCGGATCTATATTTAACAATTTCGGGGTTACAACCTCTCGGCAAAAACTTATACTATTTATTAAATAACCATGCACAAATTTTCAAATTTTTGGTCCGTTTTTGTACGTGAAAAATTGCACTTTTAGCGTAAATCAATTTTCCGCGTACAAATGTTGTGTCCAAATTTCGATTGGCGTCGCTAGTGTGCCCTACCCTAGTGTCACCTTAAGGCTCTACATCGAGGAAACAAGTGCCGCCAATAGATTTACTATATTGATTGTGGCGATTATGAGAGATTCTTAAAAAATACATCTTTAAAACTGCGCGAACCATTAGTAGGTAGGTACTGCGGTGACTTGCTGGGTGACGTTCTTTCTCTACCGCACCCGTATATAATCTGCGTTTGGGCCGGTTGGATCTCTTTCACACTCTGTCACGTTTTTTTCCGAAAATGGCGCATTCCATTTAAAGCTCGCGTTTTTTAGTTCCATGATTAGTATCGAAACAAGTTTCGCGCTTGTCAGTTCTTCCGTCAGTTTACAACAACCGGAATGCTCTGTATTGTTTCCGGATTAAATTACGTTCAGTTAAAAAATTTTCAGCGCATTCTCATGGTAAGATTTTCTTCATTGTGTTATTTGAATGGATGATTTTCATATTAAAATGTACTTGGTTGGAGATGCAGAAAGTTTTCGCAGTGAGATGCAAAATATCAGCTTCCCGGTCACTTAGCCGGATCTATTTTAAATAATTTCGGGGCTACAATCTCTTGGCAAACACTTATACTATTTATTAAATAACCATGCACAAATGTTGTGTCCGTTTTTGTACGAGAGACTTTTGGAGAGAGATCGCAACTCCGAAATAGTTTAAAATAGATCCGGTTTAGTAGCTAAAAATGAAAATCGATTGGCGTCGTTAGTGTGCCCTACCCTGTTACCTTAAAATTCACTTAGCGGCCATTTACTGAATAAAAAACTCATATTTAAAAAGGCACATGCACATGGCTTATGCATGTACAGACGGCGGCAGATCGAGTTAGTGGCACTTGTGTTTCTTACAAAAAAAAAGGCCAACAAGGGTAGTTCGTGGCAAAGTGAGTACCTACTCCTTATTTACCGTTCAAATAAAACAGAGGGAAGACTTAAAAATGGCTCCTACGTTTTTCCTTAACGAAACAAATTGATTGTCTAGCCTTCTACGTTGAGTGGAGGAAATTTCATTATTATAGACTTATTTGATGTTATTTACCTACGGCGCTTCCGTCGGCCTCAGCACAGTCCGTGTAACAGCGGTGAGGTAACTCTTAAAGTTGAAGTATTTTCAAAATTTCAACAACTTTTATTTATTTTATTTTCATTACATAAACCTGAAATGAATTAAAATAAACGAATAGTTAGCAATGATTTTTCATTTTTTATATTATATTTTAATCCAAACAATACTTATCAAAGAATTTTAAGTTAATTATACCAACTTCTCGTACACCTATATCATATTTTGATTTTCCCTATTACATACTATGTACGAGTTGTTGATTAGAGATAGTAAAAACGACTACAGCACACAGTGTTTGTGGTAATAAATTCCATGTATCATTCTATTCCACATGACACAAGGAATAGACACACATTACTGTGTGACTACGACCAGATCGCACTTCCGTGAGATTAACAGGGGGCGTACAACATTTTTTTTATGCGAAAACGTCAAAACAGCATTAGCTCAGACTTTTGTAACATGCCAAATAACCATGATCGAACTGTGCATTGCATTTTTGCATTTTTTTAAACTGATGCTCATTATAACATTAAATTTTCACAGACACAGTTAACTTTACATAATTATCAAAATATGTCAATACGTTACGATTTCATAATTTAAATAAAACTGTTTAAAAATAAAGTTTGAAAACTAAAACCCAACTAAGTACCAAAAAAAGACGCTTTAAAAAGTACGAAACAAGAAAATTGTATCTGCTGAAATTATTATGCCGTATTGCCGTGGTCGTACGCCACCTAGTGCAGCAAAACAGATTAATTATAATAACAAAATAAAATCAATGTTTATTTTTATTTAACATATTTTTAGGTATGTGAATAAAATTACATTTATGAAATGTGCTAAAAAAGTTCTTTCATTTGTTACCCCACACGGTACCGTCAAGCAAAATTTTTTTTTAGTTCTTTACTCTAAGTCCCCTAGAGGGCGCTGGAGTCAATTTAACGTAACGCGACGTCACGTCGCCTTTAACCAGACGACAATCAAGACGCTTCTAATTATTTGTTAAAATAAGATAACTAGTTTAGAAGTTATGAGGGAATAGCCATACATACATACATTCATACAGGTCAAAATCATAAGCCTCCTTTGTGGAGTTGTCATAACCCTCCGTGTAAAATAATATTTTTTACACTTTATACACCTCAAATAACATTCGGTAACACCTTTTCTCGAATGTACTGTTATAAAATGTTATTTGATATGTATAAGGTGTAAAAAATATTATTTTAAACTTTTTAGATCGTAGTTATTAAAGTCGTTTTTTTTTTGCAGAAAAATTTTTTTTGTTCTTCACTGTGCATTTTCGTATTGCGTCTGTTGCGAAGGAAAGTTTTCATTTCTATACGCGCATTTATTCCCGGCTTCCGTGGGAGGCTGGCGGGTGTTCGCACTTCCCATAACCTTATAAAAGCATAAATCACCCGGAAGAGGGGGGGGGGGGGTCTAAATAGCGACAAAAAGTCATATTTTCGTGTGTGACACATACCTATATCGAGTATAGACAAGCAGGACAAATAGTGCACAAGCTGACTGTTACAATTTTGTCACCCGAATGGACCGTTTTTGTAACACTGAATCAATATTTATATTATTATTATTATTTATTAAAAGCACTTGTGTTATGTATGAAAATTATTATTTATTATTTTTAAATAGTATCCGGCAAACGACTACGTGTGGTCTGCCGTGTGGTCCCGGCAGAGTAGAATAGGCCACCCTCACTCTTACCGAGGTGTCGTAAAAGGCGACTAAGGTAAAGCTGCTGGCATGATCATCAGCACCCAGAGAAGGAAAACTCTGCACTTATATCAAAACCCTCGCCAACCCGTTTGCCAAGCGTGGTGAGTATGGCAATTACCCCTCATGTGATTGAGGGAGGCCCGTGCCCCAGCACTTAAATGGGCTGATGATGATGATGATGATGAACCGACTACGACTACAGCGGCCAATCTCAACGATCAGCCACTTACGCAGGATATAATATGGCGCTCAAGTGTGTGTGCCAACACAAGTGCACTATCTATTCCCTTATATATATATAATATAATGTATATATATTGGAATATGAGTGTAGAGCTGGTGGTGGATAGGACACGACCGGATATTGATTGGGCGGGGGAACAACGGCTTAACGTGCTTTCCGAGGCATGAGGGTACAAGACCGCTAACTTCGAGACCCCGGGCTGACACTAAGAATTTCTTACCGAAAACTTGGGTACACATTTTTGGCCTGACCCGGAGATAAAACCCGGGACCTCTTGCGCAGCCGTCGCTTTAAAGTGCGACTCACTAACCACTGCGCCACCGAGGCAGTTATTATTATTGTTGCAAAAGTTTTTTTCTTTATTTATTTAGGGGCTTTTGATTAAAAGGTGAGAGCTCCCACTGCGTAAACCAGTCTTTACTTAAGTCTACAGTTCGCCACCGCCGAACAAGCCAAGCATACTGCGCCATCAAATCATCTCGCAGACAGTAGCTTATAAAGATGCAAAATTATCCACCCAAATAGCTTTTAAGTACAAACCCAAAAAAACGTCGACCTCATCGCGAAACAATAAGGTTTAAATCGCAATAACAAAAAGTTGGAGTTTTAGATGAAATCCGTAAAAGTTGGTGGCCATTTTATAAAGAGCTTCGATGGTCTTCGGTTTCTGGGTTTGGTTTAGTGTTGTTCGGTCTTGAATAGTTTTGCATTTTTGGAAATCCCGATTCCTATGTATTTAAAAATTTTGCTATCTTTCTGAAAAAATAAACTTAAAAGCCCCGAGTTTTTTTTTGTGGAAGTAGGTGCTAATACTCAATACTCAAATCTTTATTGCTTCCATAGTGTACATTACAGATGGTGAAGATACATTACAGTGGCTAATTTGGAAATGAAAAAATACTCTAAAACAGGAAATTGTTTTTACTACCTGATTGCAATTCAGGCAACCTTCTCTAGAAATGGCTATGTGAATTTAGAGCACATATCTATTTACATTCGATTCTATTTACATTCGATTCTATTTATATTCGAAATCGATATTCCGAACCGGCGGTAGACGATAATATGTGTACCTATTTGGACATAAGAGTTCTGTAGAGACCTAAATTGAAAAAGCATTTTTATCCTTTATCTCTACAATTGAAGATTAGGTATTTCTATCTTCTGTGTCTTAGTAGTACTTAGTACTTAGCATCAGCCTATAAAGGTACTGTCCCACTGCAGGGAAAAGGCCTCCATTAAAGAACTTAAGTCATCGCTACTATGATGGGATGAGGGCAACGCCAATCGATTTTAATTTTTAGCTACTAAATTGGATCTATTTTAAACAAATTCGGGATTACAACCTCTCGACAAACACTGATACTATTTATTAAATAACCATGCACAAATGTTGGGTCCAACACGTACGCGAAAAATGTGGCCGCTTTTAGCGTGAATCAATTTTTCGCGTACAAAAACGGACCCAACATTTGTGCATGGTTATTTAATAAATAGTATAAGTGTTTGTCGACAGGTTGTAATACAGAGCCAATAAAAAAATGCAAAATTAATATAAATAAAAAAATATAAACCGGTATTAGGTAAAATTCCCAAAATGCGCCTGGAGGCTGGGATAATCGCGTGATTAAAATAAGGTTTGGAATTATAGCATTCACTTCACAATACGACTTTTTACCAAATTATAGAAGGGCCGTAGACGCGGACATGTTCTCGTTCCTGTTCTAATTCAAATCGAACTTACCAGGATTCATTAGAGTAATGTAGCTAGACGATCGTCCATTGAGTGCACCCAGTCGCCGGCCGGCGAAATTAAGTTGATGATGTGAAAAGTTCCTTGTACGGCGCCGTCTGACGTTCACATCACTTCAAACAGTCCAAACACAACGTAACACAACGTATATTATATATTTTGGTAATTTCGCACAAGAGCGGCTGCCACCCGAAACTTCAAGAGAAGGAAAAAAAAAACATAGTTCACTACAGACTTCACTCCTGTTATACGGTGTTGGCGCCAAATTCAAATTTAGAACTTCGCGCTTTCCTTGGTTCGATTTATTTTGTGAATAAAAAAGTGAACAGGGAAATTGAATGATAGCGCCACTGTCGTTATTTCTATTTATTGTATTTGTGAGAGTACATATTGTGTCTGTTTGTTTATTTTTTGTTTATGTACCTAATACCGGTTTATATTTATTTATTTATATTAATTTTGCATTTTTTTATTGGCTCTGTATGTATGCGTTTTGTTATTCATTGTCACGTTATAGATTTATTTTGTATCGTTCCGTTTTCTATTAATATGAATTATTAGTTATTTTTTGTGTTTGTATGTTTTATTATGAGTCGTCGCTCGAAGGTACAGCCTGAAAATCAGCATCGGTTGTTGTAGCACATGCTGAGGCTGAACCTTGTTGGCCGCAACTTTATAATGTTTTGTCCTTGTTGTCCAGATTTGAAAAGAGTTCTTCTCTCACGGTAGGCAGCAGCATGACTGTCTTCCGGCATTGTTGATGTCTATGAGCGGCGGTTACCGTTTACCATCAGATGGGCCGCAAGCTACCTACTATAAGCAATAAAAAAAAATTAGATTTGTATGTAATCATGTGTTGTGGTCAATAAATTATTTCTTATTCTTATTTAAATAACATGAGGAGTTTGAACACGCAGAAACACGGGGTTGAATTTATATAAAACAAATAAAAAATAAATATAAACCCTATCTATAGATGCTACAGCAGAACCAATGATAATGTTCTCTTGCTCTTTGATTTTCGGACAGCACTGTCAAACTAATATAAATCTATAAGTTTTAGCTTGAAGAGATGTGGGGAGGTCGTGAGGTCAGCTTAGGCTGGACATGCGACCACCCGGAGAGTCCGCACAGCATGGGGGTAGACCGTGAGTCACCGATGTCAATGTGGGAAGAATGCTGCCATTACGCAATTTTGGGAAGGTGAAGGACGCATGTTGAGGAACTTAATTGCTTTTATGGCTTGCCTGTTATAAAGATAGAGATGTATGGCGTATTAACGTAAATAAAATAGATAGGTATTTGTGATCATCATGTGTCATCATCAAAACCTTGTAGTCTTCACGTGTCATCGTCAAAAATAGGTGTGATTGAGTTTTTATTAAAAAAAACATAGATCCAGTTAACTACGTAGTGTAAACTACATATATAAAAATGTTTAAATTGTTTAATGTTATGTTGTTTATGTGATAAAAATGTAGTACTATTTACAATGTTTTTATTATTATGCAACAAATTATTAAATTTTAGAAATAATTTATGATTCTATTTGTACTTAATTATTGAGAAAACCTCTAATTATTTTGTATTTCCGTGTCCGTTTACAATATATTTGAATGTAGAAGTCGCTAAACGATCAGTTCAGTTTTCTTATTAGTTTAGAAATTATAATTTCATTTCTGTTTCCGTCTAGAGATACGAATTAATTTATTTCAGAATTATTTTGTATTTCCGTTTCCGTTTAAAAAGATTTAATTTGCGAATTTTATTCTAAACTCTTTATTTCATTTTGTATCCTTTTAAAACAATATTTGTTAATATATTTATACTTCCTTTTCCGTTGAAAACTACGCATTGATTTATTTTTAAAATATTTAATGTTTCCGTTTCCGTTTAAGGATAATTTGTGAATTCTGTTGCTAAGCGACTGTTTAAAATTGTAATTCAATATTCATTTCCGTTTCCGTTTAAAATGATTTAATTTGTGAATTTTATTTTCTAAACGATTTATTTAATTTAGTATCCTTTAAAAAAAATATTAGTTTATTTATTTATACTTCCTTTTTCGTTGCGAACTACGCATTGATTTATTTTTAAAATATTTAATGTTTCCGTTTCCGTTTAAGAATAATTTGTGAATTCTGTTACTAAGCGACTGTTGAAAATTGTGATTCAATATTCATGTTCCGTTTCCGTTTTATAATATTTTTCTAAGCTGTGATTGGTCGGAATTCGAGCAAAAGGGCGCGAAATTACTTCTCCCTACCAACTTCTGCCCTTTAAAAGCTCGGATTAGTTCCGAATTATTCATTCTAAAACCAGGAGTACTACGAGAATAAACCAGTATAAAAACAACGTTCGTCTTTGAATTTATTTTCATAAATTCAGAAGCGGGATATCTACGCCTACGAAAAATGGACTCCAACAAGAAAAGTCGACTCTGCAGCCCTAACTCTGAAGATCGCCGAAGCCGAAGCACTTCACGTCGCCCTGGACGGCGCAGTCGTCGTGGAACAATGAGCCCTGGTGCTCATGGTCAAAGAACACGCAGCAGAAGCATCATCTTTCGTATTGCTGAGACCGGAGAACGAACAAGTCGAAATCCTCATCGAAACGACCATTGCGGGATGGATTTTCGCAGCCGAAGTCCAGACCGAAGTGGAAGCCGAGAGACAACTAGGCTTAGTCGTGTCTCAATAAGCCCAGAAGACCAGCATGCTGATCGGCGACGCAGTCGAGCCTCTCATCGACTGCAAAACCAACACGCTGATGGTCACTCGCCTCATAGTCTGAGAGATCAGCACGCCTACGGCCGTTGCAGTAACTCCAGTCACCGTCAAGAATACCAACATGATGAGCTCTGCAGTCATCTCTCACAACATCGGGAGGACCAACGCAGTGATGAGCACTCCGTTGCTGGCCGCCGTCGTGCCGTATTACGAGACCATCAACACGTCGATGGGCGCCACTGTTTCACCTCACACCAAGAGAACAAGATTGACGGTGAGCACCGCAGTCAAGCAGTACTTCAAGAGGGTCAACACGTCGATGGGCGTCGCAGTCGCGCCTTATATCAAGAGGACCAGCACACAAATGGCGTTCGAGGTTGCTGCGCATCGCGGCCACGTCGTATCAAGACACGCAGCCGCACTCCACTTCGTCGCAACACGCAGTCCAGCCCTCCCAGGCGGATTTTGCGGACTCCAGGCAAATTGGGTAGCAGAAAAGTGAAAGAAGATTCTAACAGTGAGTTAGTTTTTCAATTTTCTAAAATTCTAGATAGGTTAAGTGATAATAGTAATAACAAAATAAGCTATGTAAACGTCATACCAGAATTTGACCCAAGTGCCAAAAATCAAAATATTAGTACGTGGCTTAGCAAGGTCAATGAGATATCTCAAATATATAATTGGAATGATAGGCAAATCGTAATTAACGCCATCCCAAAACTAAAAGGGAATGCACAGCGATGGTATGAGGGACTCCATTCTGTAAATTTCACATGGGAACAGTGGCAAGTAAAATTAAAATCGGCTTTTCCATCCGAAGAAAATTATGGGCAAATGTTATTTGATATGCTTAAAAGGAGGGCTAAGTTTGGAGAATCATTAGAGAACTATTTTTATGAGAAAATTGCTTTACTGAATCGATGTGAAATTTTTGGAAAGAGGGCCGTCGAATGCATTATTTTCGGTATAGACGACAGAGCTATTAGGTTAGGAGCAGAAGCAGCTCAGTTTCATGACCCCGATAAACTTCTGTCGTATTTACGGAATGTCAGGAGTAGGCAAAACGATTTTAGTAAGAGTGTGCCACAGTTCAAAAGAAATAATTTTTATTCGTCCAATGATATACCAAAATCTGTTTCATATAAAACTTCTATCAGGTGTTTTAATTGTAAACAAGAAGGTCATACTGTTCCAAATTGTACTAAACCCATTAAAAAATGCCATAATTGTTCAGGAATTGGTCACGAAACTGATGAGTGTTACAGAAAGGTTTCAAAACCTGAAAGTAAAACTATACTAGAAATATCAAATGGTGATCAGCAGTCAAAAAATAAGTATGTTCTAACGGGTATCTGTAAATGGGGTGGAGACAACGGCATTTATAGATTTAGGCAGTGACTGTACATTAATAAGACAATCCGATGCGAAAATCTTACTTGACCCTTTAGGGGAACAAAGTCTAATAATGACAGGTTTTGGTGGTGCTCAAGTGCGAGCTCTAGGTAATTCGATAGCCGACCTTAACGTCCAAGGAGTACAAGCAAAAGTAATGCTGCATGTAGTACCTGACAATCATCTTAAATACCCAATGTTAATAGGACAGAATTTTACTGAACTTCCCGAAGTAAATATCCTTAAAACATACGATGAGTTAATGATATTGCAGGCTATAGATCAGGAAGAACGTGTAGAACTTTATGTGCTTAAAAACTCTGAGCTAAAACCAGGTCATAACAGTATAAATGTATACTCCAAAAATAAATTAACAGGCCCAATTTTAGTTCATGGAATTTTTTTGTTGTAGCCCAAAACGAGAGTATATGTTAGAAGAAGGCATTTATTCTTTAAAAAATGGTAAATGCTCTCTGATTATTAATAACTTAGGCAGCGAAAATATTCCATTTATAAAAAATTGTCTTGCTGGGCGAGCTAAACAGATTAAATCTATTAATATTCCAGAGCCTAATATATGCAATGTTGATTCTGTTAATATTGATTATGTACCGTTTGTTTTATCTGATTTAAATATCGAAAGTAACATAAGTGATAATCATAAATTACAATTATTACAGTTAATTAATAAGTACAGAGCTACGTTTGCCATCTCTCTTAAAGAATTAGGATGCACAGACATTGAGAAAATGGACATTACTCTTACTGATAATGATCCTGTCGTGTATAGACCGTATAGATTGTCACATAGCGAGAGAGCAGAAGTTAGGAAAATGATAGATGAGTTATTAGAGTACGGAATAATAAAAGAATCATCATCACCATTTGCTAGTCCAATAATAATTGTAAAAAAAAAGACTGGAGACAAACGCCTTTGCATTGATTACAGAGCCCTTAATCGTAAAACTATAAAACAACATTATCCCTTACCAATTATAGACGATCAGTTAGAAAGGCTATCAGGATACAAATACTTTACTTCTCTTGACCTGGCCTCGGGATATTATCAAGTCGAATTGGAGGAAAAAGCAAAACCAAAAACTGCCTTCGTAACACCCGATGGGCAATATGAATTCAACAGAATGCCATTTGGTTTAACCAATGCACCAGCGGTATTTCAAAGAGTAGTTAACAAAGTATTAGATAAATTACGTTTTAATTCCGTGGTGGTATACATGGATGACATTTTAATACCTTCAGTTTCTCTTGAAGATGGCTTGGAAAAACTTGAGCTCGTTTTTAATAAGATCCATGAAGCTGGGTTAACTTTAAAGATATCAAAATGTAAATTTTTTCAAACCTCAATTGATTTTCTTGGATTCGAAGTCACATCTGAGGGTATTAAGCCAGGCAAACTAAAAACTAGTGCTGTAGAAAGTTTTCCAACCCCTCAAAACGTACATAATGTAAGGCAGTTTCTGGGTTTAGCTAGCTTTTTCAGGCGATTTATAGAGAATTTTGCTATTATTGCGAGGCCTTTGTCTAAACTGCTTAAAAATAACTGCACTTGGGAATGGGGTCCGTGTCAGGAACAGTCATTTCAAGATATAAAATCCAAACTTATTTCTCGTCCAGTTCTGAGTCTTTACGATCCGTTATTAGAAACTGAATTACACACTGATGCGAGTAAGCACGGTGTAGGTGGCATTTTATTGCAAAAACATGATAACACCCTTAAGCCAGTTGCATTTTATAGTAGACAGACCTCACCAGAGGAACAGCACTTCTCTTCATACGAGTTGGAAACCCTGGCAGTTATAAGTTCACTCTGTAAATTTAGACCTTATCTTTTGGGTATTAAGTTCACTATAGTTACAGACTGTAACTCTTTGAGGTCGACATTCTTGAAACGCGACATGATCCCGCGTATTGCTCGCTGGTGGAGTCTTATTCAAGAATTTGATTGTAACGTTGTATACAAACCCGGGTCTGCAATGAATCATGCTGATGCCCTCAGCCGAAACCCTGAAAAAGGTAATTCTAGGGGATTAGAAAGTGTTTGCTCTCCCCAAATTTTACAAATAAGCTCAGATTGGATAGAAACCGTCCAAATGGACGATGAAGAGATCCAAAGGATTAGGAAAATACTTCTGGACAAAGAGTCTGACAAGGTAGTGCATATCAAACAAAATTATTGTCTGAAGCGTAATGTTGTTTACAAAACAACAGATTTAGGCCCTAGATGGTTGGCACCTAAAAGTGTTAGATGGCAAATTTTACAGGCATGTCATGACCAAATAGGCCACTTTTCTTTTGAGAAAACTCTCGACAAAGTCAAATCTGACTATTGGTTTCCAAAAATGGCAAAATTCGTAAAAAAATACGTACAGGCCTGTTTACAGTGCGCCCATGGGAAAAAGCCTAGTGGTAAAAAGTCTGGTTTCTTGCATCCAATACCTAAAGAACCCATTCCATTTCACACATTGCATGCCGACCACCTAGGACCATTTAATGAAAGTAAAAAGAAAAATAAATATATATTGCTCGTGATAGACGCATTTACGAAATTCGTTTACTTAAAAGCCGTCAAAAACACTAAAAGTAGCACGACTATTCATGTTTTCAAAGATTACTTTGCTCTGTTTGGTGTGCCCAAGAGACTTATAACTGATCGAGGTACTTCTTTTACAAGCTTAAAATTTAAAGAATTTGTTTCCACTATGGGAACACATCATATATTAAACGCCGTAGCTACACCTAGGGCTAATGGCCAAATTGAGCGATATAATCGTACTGTCTTAGATGCTCTAACAGCTAAAAACTATGGTAACGATGAACGTAATTGGGATGAACACTTACCTCAGATTCAGTGGGGTCTCAACAACACGATTAACAAATCGATAGGCAAAACCCCCGCAGAAGTGTTGTTTGGACTAAGGTTAACCGGAGAGTCAGATAGTGCGCTCAAAATTTCCGTATCCGATCAAGACTACGGTCGTGAAAATGACATAGCCTTAAATATAAAGAAAAATAGAGATGACGCACAAAAAGAAATAGCGAACAATCAAGAAAAACAAAAACAGAATTTTGACAAGTCACGTGCGCCAGCTCGAAACTTTAAAATAGGTGAATTAGTACGGGTAGAACGAGAAGTGGCGGAAAAAGGCAAAAGCAAGAAATTAGTTTCTAAGTGCTTAGGGCCATATCGTATATGTAATGTATTTCCGAATGATAGGTATGAGGTGGAAGATACACCTGTTACAAAAAAAAAAGGGTAAACCTATTTACAAAGGAGTATACCCGGTTGATCGAATCCATCCATGGCTCTCCTTTAAGGATTTTAATTGTGATGAATCCAATGAAGGCAGTAGTAGTGAATCTGACGCTGAGTTATAAATTATCTAATGGATCAAATTAGTGTTATGAGCAGTAAATATGGTAGCGGTATAGTATGGTCGCATTGTAGTATTAAGGCAGCAGTATAGTATGGTAGCATTGTAGTATTATGGCAGAAGTGTAGTATAGTAGCATAGTAGTATTGTGGAAGCAGTGTAATATAGTAGTATTGTAGCCGCAGTGTAGTATAGTAGTATTGTGGCAGCAGTGTAGTATAGTAGCATAGTAGTTTGTGGCAGCAGTGTAGTATAGTAGCATAGTAGTATTGTGGAAGCAGTGTAGTATAGTAGTATTGTGGAAGCAGTGTAATATAGTAGTATTGTGGCAGCAGTGTAGTGCAGTAGCATAGTAGTATTGTGGCAGCAGTGTAGTGCAGTAGCATAGTAGTATTGTGGCAGCAGTGTAGTATAGTAGCATAGTAGTTTGTGGAAGCAGTGTAATATAGTAGATTGTGGCAGCAGTGAAGTATAGTACTATAGTAGTGTTGTGTTAAGTTTGATAGATTGTTCTTTATCAATATTAAAACCGTAATGACGAGGACGTCATCTCTTGTCAGGATGGACGAATGTAAACTACATATATAAAAATGTTTAAATTGTTTAATGTTATGTTGTTTATGTGATAAAAATGTAGTACTATTTACAATGTTTTTATTATTATGCAACAAATTATTAAATTTTAGAAATAATTTATGATTCTATTTGTACTTAATTATTGAGAAAACCTCTAATTATTTTGTATTTCCGTGTCCGTTTACAATATATTTGAATGTAGAAGTCGCTAAACGATCAGTTCAGTTTTCTTATTAGTTTAGAAATTATAATTTCATTTCTGTTTCCGTCTAGAGATACGAATTAATTTATTTCAGAATTATTTTGTATTTCCGTTTCCGTTTAAAAAGATTTAATTTGCGAATTTTATTCTAAACTCTTTATTTCATTTTGTATCCTTTTAAAACAATATTTGTTAATATATTTATACTTCCTTTTCCGTTGAAAACTACGCATTGATTTATTTTTAAAATATTTAATGTTTCCGTTTCCGTTTAAGGATAATTTGTGAATTCTGTTGCTAAGCGACTGTTTAAAATTGTAATTCAATATTCATTTCCGTTTCCGTTTAAAATGATTTAATTTGTGAATTTTATTTTCTAAACGATTTATTTAATTTAGTATCCTTTAAAAAAAATATTAGTTTATTTATTTATACTTCCTTTTTCGTTGCGAACTACGCATTGATTTATTTTTAAAATATTTAATGTTTCCGTTTCCGTTTAAGAATAATTTGTGAATTCTGTTACTAAGCGACTGTTGAAAATTGTGATTCAATATTCATGTTCCGTTTCCGTTTTATAATATTTTTCTAAGCTGTGATTGGTCGGAATTCGAGCAAAAGGGCGCGAAATTACTTCTCCCTACCAACTTCTGCCCTTTAAAAGCTCGGATTAGTTCCGAATTATTCATTCTAAAACCAGGAGTACTACGAGAATAAACCAGTATAAAAACAACGTTCGTCTTTGAATTTATTTTCATAGTAGGTAGATCTAAGTGAATATATAATTGTTTTTATAGTATGGGTTACAAAATAAAAGGTTAGACAACCTTTTATTTTGTTTTTTTTTTTGATGACCCAGTGAAAATGCACCTTATGCACGCTGAGAGGGGCTCTTCTCCGGGTTAGGTCTCTAATGAGAGGTCGTCCGGAGGCATACCCAATAAAAACACTGGGGCGTTTCCATCCCAGGAAACACTCAGACCGGGGTGAGGACTGCCACGGAGGCTTCATCCGTCGCCCGGTCGGGCGAAGAGGCCCGCCTGCTCGGCCTCTCTCCCGCTCAACTTCCCGGGTAGCACCCACACTGCTGCCTGCAGTGCAAGCACCACCGAGAGGAGGACTGCGGGCACCCCTCCCCACACATACACTGCTGGCTGCAACACTGAGTAAGGAATTCCGCAGGCTTCCAACACAACAACGCGTTGCAGAAACCGACTCCGCTGGCTGCGGAGCATCGATCGGGCATCGATTTATTTTTAAAATATTTAATGTTTCCGTTTCCGTTTAAGGATAATTTGTGAATTCTGTTGCTAAGCGACTGTTTAAAATTGTAATTCAATATTCATTTCCGTTTCCGTTTAAAATGATTTAATTTGTGAATTTTATTTTCTAAACGATTTATTTAATTTAGTATCCTTTAAAAAAAATATTAGTTTATTTATTTATACTTCCTTTTTCGTTGCGAACTACGCATTGATTTATTTTTAAAATATTTAATGTTTCCGTTTCCGTTTAAGAATAATTTGTGAATTCTGTTACTAAGCGACTGTTGAAAATTGTGATTCAATATTCATGTTCCGTTTCCGTTTTATAATATTTTTCTAAGCTGTGATTGGTCGGAATTCGAGCAAAAGGGCGCGAAATTACTTCTCCCTACCAACTTCTGCCCTTTAAAAGCTCGGATTAGTTCCGAATTATTCATTCTAAAACCAGGAGTACTACGAGAATAAACCAGTATAAAAACAACGTTCGTCTTTGAATTTATTTTCATAAATTCAGAAGCGGGATATCTACGCCTACGAAAAATGGACTCCAACAAGAAAAGTCGACTCTGCAGCCCTAACTCTGAAGATCGCCGAAGCCGAAGCACTTCACGTCGCCCTGGACGGCGCAGTCGTCGTGGAACAATGAGCCCTGGTGCTCATGGTCAAAGAACACGCAGCAGAAGCATCATCTTTCGTATTGCTGAGACCGGAGAACGAACAAGTCGAAATCCTCATCGAAACGACCATTGCGGGATGGATTTTCGCAGCCGAAGTCCAGACCGAAGTGGAAGCCGAGAGACAACTAGGCTTAGTCGTGTCTCAATAAGCCCAGAAGACCAGCATGCTGATCGGCGACGCAGTCGAGCCTCTCATCGACTGCAAAACCAACACGCTGATGGTCACTCGCCTCATAGTCTGAGAGATCAGCACGCCTACGGCCGTTGCAGTAACTCCAGTCATCGTCAAGAATACCAACATGATGAGCTCTGCAGTCATCTCTCACAACATCGGGAGGACCAACGCAGTGATGAGCACTCCGTTGCTGGCCGCCGTCGTGCCGTATTACGAGACCATCAACACGTCGATGGGCGCCACTGTTTCACCTCACACCAAGAGAACAAGATTGACGGTGAGCACCGCAGTCAAGCAGTACTTCAAGAGGGTCAACACGTCGATGGGCGTCGCAGTCGCGCCTTATATCAAGAGGACCAGCACACAAATGGCGTTCGAGGTTGCTGCGCATCGCGGCCACGTCGTATCAAGACACGCAGCCGCACTCCACTTCGTCGCAACACGCAGTCCAGCCCTCCCAGGCGGATTTTGCGGACTCCAGGCAAATTGGGTAGCAGAAAAGTGAAAGAAGATTCTAACAGTGAGTTAGTTTTTCAATTTTCTAAAATTCTAGATAGGTTAAGTGATAATAGTAATAACAAAATAAGCTATGTAAACGTCATACCAGAATTTGACCCAAGTGCCAAAAATCAAAATATTAGTACGTGGCTTAGCAAGGTCAATGAGATATCTCAAATATATAATTGGAATGATAGGCAAATCGTAATTAACGCCATCCCAAAACTAAAAGGGAATGCACAGCGATGGTATGAGGGACTCCATTCTGTAAATTTCACATGGGAACAGTGGCAAGTAAAATTAAAATCGGCTTTTCCATCCGAAGAAAATTATGGGCAAATGTTATTTGATATGCTTAAAAGGAGGGCTAAGTTTGGAGAATCATTAGAGAACTATTTTTATGAGAAAATTGCTTTACTGAATCGATGTGAAATTTTTGGAAAGAGGGCCGTCGAATGCATTATTTTCGGTATAGACGACAGAGCTATTAGGTTAGGAGCAGAAGCAGCTCAGTTTCATGACCCCGATAAACTTCTGTCGTATTTACGGAATGTCAGGAGTAGGCAAAACGATTTTAGTAAGAGTGTGCCACAGTTCAAAAGAAATAATTTTTATTCGTCCAATGATATACCAAAATCTGTTTCATATAAAACTTCTATCAGGTGTTTTAATTGTAAACAAGAAGGTCATACTGTTCCAAATTGTACTAAACCCATTAAAAAATGCCATAATTGTTCAGGAATTGGTCACGAAACTGATGAGTGTTACAGAAAGGTTTCAAAACCTGAAAGTAAAACTATACTAGAAATATCAAATGGTGATCAGCAGTCAAAAAATAAGTATGTTCTACGGGTATCTGTAAATGGGGTGGAGACAACGGCATTTATAGATTTAGGCAGTGACTGTACATTAATAAGACAATCCGATGCGAAAATCTTACTTGACCCTTTAGGGGAACAAAGTCTAATAATGACAGGTTTTGGTGGTGCTCAAGTGCGAGCTCTAGGTAATTCGATAGCCGACCTTAACGTCCAAGGAGTACAAGCAAAAGTAATGCTGCATGTAGTACCTGACAATCATCTTAAATACCCAATGTTAATAGGACAGAATTTTACTGAACTTCCCGAAGTAAATATCCTTAAAACATACGATGAGTTAATGATATTGCAGGCTATAGATCAGGAAGAACGTGTAGAACTTTATGTGCTTAAAAACTCTGAGCTAAAACCAGGTCATAACAGTATAAATGTATACTCCAAAAATAAATTAACAGGCCCAATTTTAGTTCATGAATTTTTTTGTTGTAGCCCAAAACGAGAGTATATGTTAGAAGAAGGCATTTATTCTTTAAAAAATGGTAAATGCTCTCTGATTATTAATAACTTAGGCAGCGAAAATATTCCATTTATAAAAAATTGTCTTGCTGGGCGAGCTAAACAGATTAAATCTATTAATATTCCAGAGCCTAATATATGCAATGTTGATTCTGTTAATATTGATTATGTACCGTTTGTTTTATCTGATTTAAATATCGAAAGTAACATAAGTGATAATCATAAATTACAATTATTACAGTTAATTAATAAGTACAGAGCTACGTTTGCCATCTCTCTTAAAGAATTAGGATGCACAGACATTGAGAAAATGGACATTACTCTTACTGATAATGATCCTGTCGTGTATAGACCGTATAGATTGTCACATAGCGAGAGAGCAGAAGTTAGGAAAATGATAGATGAGTTATTAGAGTACGGAATAATAAAAGAATCATCATCACCATTTGCTAGTCCAATAATAATTGTAAAAAAAAAGACTGGAGACAAACGCCTTTGCATTGATTACAGAGCCCTTAATCGTAAAACTATAAAACAACATTATCCCTTACCAATTATAGACGATCAGTTAGAAAGGCTATCAGGATACAAATACTTTACTTCTCTTGACCTGGCCTCGGGATATTATCAAGTCGAATTGGAGGAAAAAGCAAAACCAAAAACTGCCTTCGTAACACCCGATGGGCAATATGAATTCAACAGAATGCCATTTGGTTTAACCAATGCACCAGCGGTATTTCAAAGAGTAGTTAACAAAGTATTAGATAAATTACGTTTTAATTCCGTGGTGGTATACATGGATGACATTTTAATACCTTCAGTTTCTCTTGAAGATGGCTTGGAAAAACTTGAGCTCGTTTTTAATAAGATCCATGAAGCTGGGTTAACTTTAAAGATATCAAAATGTAAATTTTTTCAAACCTCAATTGATTTTCTTGGATTCGAAGTCACATCTGAGGGTATTAAGCCAGGCAAACTAAAAACTAGTGCTGTAGAAAGTTTTCCAACCCCTCAAAACGTACATAATGTAAGGCAGTTTCTGGGTTTAGCTAGCTTTTTCAGGCGATTTATAGAGAATTTTGCTATTATTGCGAGGCCTTTGTCTAAACTGCTTAAAAATAACTGCACTTGGGAATGGGGTCCGTGTCAGGAACAGTCATTTCAAGATATAAAATCCAAACTTATTTCTCGTCCAGTTCTGAGTCTTTACGATCCGTTATTAGAAACTGAATTACACACTGATGCGAGTAAGCACGGTGTAGGTGGCATTTTATTGCAAAAACATGATAACACCCTTAAGCCAGTTGCATTTTATAGTAGACAGACCTCACCAGAGGAACAGCACTTCTCTTCATACGAGTTGGAAACCCTGGCAGTTATAAGTTCACTCTGTAAATTTAGACCTTATCTTTTGGGTATTAAGTTCACTATAGTTACAGACTGTAACTCTTTGAGGTCGACATTCTTGAAACGCGACATGATCCCGCGTATTGCTCGCTGGTGGAGTCTTATTCAAGAATTTGATTGTAACGTTGTATACAAACCCGGGTCTGCAATGAATCATGCTGATGCCCTCAGCCGAAACCCTGAAAAAGGTAATTCTAGGGGATTAGAAAGTGTTTGCTCTCCCCAAATTTTACAAATAAGCTCAGATTGGATAGAAACCGTCCAAATGGACGATGAAGAGATCCAAAGGATTAGGAAAATACTTCTGGACAAAGAGTCTGACAAGGTAGTGCATATCAAACAAAATTATTGTCTGAAGCGTAATGTTGTTTACAAAACAACAGATTTAGGCCCTAGATGGTTGGCACCTAAAAGTGTTAGATGGCAAATTTTACAGGCATGTCATGACCAAATAGGCCACTTTTCTTTTGAGAAAACTCTCGACAAAGTCAAATCTGACTATTGGTTTCCAAAAATGGCAAAATTCGTAAAAAAATACGTACAGGCCTGTTTACAGTGCGCCCATGGGAAAAAGCCTAGTGGTAAAAAGTCTGGTTTCTTGCATCCAATACCTAAAGAACCCATTCCATTTCACACATTGCATGCCGACCACCTAGGACCATTTAATGAAAGTAAAAAGAAAAATAAATATATATTGCTCGTGATAGACGCATTTACGAAATTCGTTTACTTAAAAGCCGTCAAAAACACTAAAAGTAGCACGACTATTCATGTTTTCAAAGATTACTTTGCTCTGTTTGGTGTGCCCAAGAGACTTATAACTGATCGAGGTACTTCTTTTACAAGCTTAAAATTTAAAGAATTTGTTTCCACTATGGGAACACATCATATATTAAACGCCGTAGCTACACCTAGGGCTAATGGCCAAATTGAGCGATATAATCGTACTGTCTTAGATGCTCTAACAGCTAAAAACTATGGTAACGATGAACGTAATTGGGATGAACACTTACCTCAGATTCAGTGGGGTCTCAACAACACGATTAACAAATCGATAGGCAAAACCCCCGCAGAAGTGTTGTTTGGACTAAGGTTAACCGGAGAGTCAGATAGTGCGCTCAAAATTTCCGTATCCGATCAAGACTACGGTCGTGAAAATGACATAGCCTTAAATATAAAGAAAAATAGAGATGACGCACAAAAAGAAATAGCGAACAATCAAGAAAAACAAAAACAGAATTTTGACAAGTCACGTGCGCCAGCTCGAAACTTTAAAATAGGTGAATTAGTACGGGTAGAACGAGAAGTGGCGGAAAAAGGCAAAAGCAAGAAATTAGTTTCTAAGTGCTTAGGGCCATATCGTATATGTAATGTATTTCCGAATGATAGGTATGAGGTGGAAGATACACCTGTTACAAAAAAAAAGGGTAAACCTATTTACAAAGGAGTATACCCGGTTGATCGAATCCATCCATGGCTCTCCTTTAAGGATTTTAATTGTGATGAATCCAATGAAGGCAGTAGTAGTGAATCTGACGCTGAGTTATAAATTATCTAATGGATCAAATTAGTGTTATGAGCAGTAAATATGGTAGCGGTATAGTATGGTCGCATTGTAGTATTAAGGCAGCAGTATAGTATGGTAGCATTGTAGTATTATGGCAGAAGTGTAGTATAGTAGCATAGTAGTATTGTGGAAGCAGTGTAATATAGTAGTATTGTAGCCGCAGTGTAGTATAGTAGTATTGTGGCAGCAGTGTAGTATAGTAGCATAGTAGTTTGTGGCAGCAGTGTAGTATAGTAGCATAGTAGTATTGTGGAAGCAGTGTAGTATAGTAGTATTGTGGAAGCAGTGTAATATAGTAGTATTGTGGCAGCAGTGTAGTGCAGTAGCATAGTAGTATTGTGGCAGCAGTGTAGTGCAGTAGCATAGTAGTATTGTGGCAGCAGTGTAGTATAGTAGCATAGTAGTTTGTGGAAGCAGTGTAATATAGTAGATTGTGGCAGCAGTGAAGTATAGTACTATAGTAGTGTTGTGTTAAGTTTGATAGATTGTTCTTTATCAATATTAAAACCGTAATGACGAGGACGTCATCTCTTGTCAGGATGGACGAATGTAAACTACATATATAAAAATGTTTAAATTGTTTAATGTTATGTTGTTTATGTGATAAAAATGTAGTACTATTTACAATGTTTTTATTATTATGCAACAAATTATTAAATTTTAGAAATAATTTATGATTCTATTTGTACTTAATTATTGAGAAAACCTCTAATTATTTTGTATTTCCGTGTCCGTTTACAATATATTTGAATGTAGAAGTCGCTAAACGATCAGTTCAGTTTTCTTATTAGTTTAGAAATTATAATTTCATTTCTGTTTCCGTCTAGAGATACGAATTAATTTATTTCAGAATTATTTTGTATTTCCGTTTCCGTTTAAAAAGATTTAATTTGCGAATTTTATTCTAAACTCTTTATTTCATTTTGTATCCTTTTAAAACAATATTTATTAATATATTTATACTTCCTTTTCCGTTGAAAACTACGCATTGATTTATTTTTAAAATATTTAATGTTTCCGTTTCCGTTTAAGGATAATTTGTGAATTCTGTTGCTAAGCGACTGTTTAAAATTGTAATTCAATATTCATTTCCGTTTCCGTTTAAAATGATTTAATTTGTGAATTTTATTTTCTAAACGATTTATTTAATTTAGTATCCTTTAAAAAAAATATTAGTTTATTTATTTATACTTCCTTTTTCGTTGCGAACTACGCATTGATTTATTTTTAAAATATTTAATGTTTCCGTTTCCGTTTAAGAATAATTTGTGAATTCTGTTACTAAGCGACTGTTGAAAATTGTGATTCAATATTCATGTTCCGTTTCCGTTTTATAATATTTTTCTAAGCTGTGATTGGTCGGAATTCGAGCAAAAGGGCGCGAAATTACTTCTCCCTACCAACTTCTGCCCTTTAAAAGCTCGGATTAGTTCCGAATTATTCATTCTAAAACCAGGAGTACTACGAGAATAAACCAGTATAAAAACAACGTTCGTCTTTGAATTTATTTTCATAGTAGGTAGATCTAAGTGAATATATAATTGTTTTTATAGTATGGGTTACAAAATAAAAGGTTAGACAACCTTTTATTTTTTTTTTTTTTTTTGATGACCCAGTGAAAATGCACCTTATGCACGCTGAGAGGGGCTCTTCTCCGGGTTAGGTCTCTAATGAGAGGTCGTCCGGAGGCATACCCAATAAAAACACTGGGGCGTTTCCATCCCAGGAAACACTCAGACCGGGGTGAGGACTGCCACGGAGGCTTCATCCGTCGCCCGGTCGGGCGAAGAGGCCCGCCTGCTCGGCCTCTCTCCCGCTCAACTTCCCGGGTAGCACCCACACTGCTGCCTGCAGTGCAAGCACCACCGAGAGGAGGACTGCGGGCACCCCTCCCCACACATACACTGCTGGCTGCAACACTGAGTAAGGAATTCCGCAGGCTTCCAACACAACAACGCGTTGCAGAAACCGACTCCGCTGGCTGCGGAGCCGGGAAAATCCGCGGAAAGAGACACTCCGACCTGCCACCGCAATCCGCTGGCTGCGAACTTGCAGCGCAGGTCTCAAAACGTGGGCCTTGCGGCCACTACGCCCGAAGGCGTTCCACTCTAGGGGGGATGCCGACGTCAAAGTGCTCCGCCGGAAAACCCACGCGGGCGGAGCCGGACACAGCATCCCCAGGTCCGAAGACAAAAATGGCCCCTGCAACCCCGGTAGGGCCCGTCAGGGAACGACGCGAAGACGCCGGTCCTCAGATCCTCGGCGCGACAATAAAGGCCCTGTAGCGAAGTGCACTTTGGCGCAGTCGCACGCCAGGGCCGGTCCGTCGGGTGTGCATCCTTCGGCTAACAGGTAGCAATCCACGAATGAATTACTACTACCCGTCTTCTGCCAAAGCAGAAGAGAGAGCGGATCTCGCTCCCTCTCTCGTTCAGCTACCTCCTTCTGCTCCATCGCCTCCTCACAGAAGGAAGCTACCGCATTCCATGCACTCGTGCTGCCAACCATTTTTTCAAGAACGGTTGGTAACGAGAGGTCTTCGCCACCCAGAGCCGTGGCTAAAGTTGTCCTCGGCAAAGCCCATGCCGGGCAATCCATCATTGTGTGCTGTGCCGTGTCTTCTGCACAATGGACAACATTTCAAAATTGCTAAGCTCTGAAACAAAAAATACCAATTCTTTGTTTACTTTTCCGCTGCTTGAATATATATTTATTAATTTTTTATATTGCTTATTTACTGAGAAAAAAATTAAAAACGAAAAAACGTAAGATGACGTCATCGGACGGCAGAATGTAAAATATTTCTTTGCTTAGCACATTATAGTTTTAAATTTACGAAATGCCAAACCAATGACATGTAACTGTCAAAAAAAAAGACAACTTGTCAACGTTGAATGTATGAATGACATTGACAATGTTGACACTAGTATTATTTACCTTTGACAGTAGTACCTTTTTTTTATTAAAACAATGATAAGCAAAGGAATATCGCTGTATTCAGCCGTCCGATGACGTCATTTGGCGCTTACGTCTATTTAGAATATTAAGAATTTCAATAATTATTTTATGCACAAAAATGGCCAAATTTTGAAAAAAGAAAAAATATGGGTCTGTTCATTTTATGTCTATTATCATATAAAAAAAACAATATGGACATGTTAAAAATATGAAATGTTGTCCATTACAATGCACCTCTGGGTCAATTCTGCGCCGGCGACAAGACACAAATATCTCCCAAAGCAACCGTGCCCCGAGAGGATCTGCGTCAGCCGGCAGGTCATTGACCCCCAACTTCGCCCAACCCATCTTTCTAAAATGGGTCGGACCGCCTTCAGAATCCGACGTCGCGACCCAGCACCTGCAGCACCTGATTCCTCAAGCCGCCGTCTCCAATCGCCCAGACGTATTTTTTTTTTTTTTTTTTTTTGGTTTCCCGGGAGAAATGCATTACGCAGACCCTGCCGCCGGGGGGCGACAGGGTACTGTGGGACTCACCCTCCGGGCCGCTTCTTCTAACAAGAAGCGGCCTGAGGGCATACCCACTAAAACTCCCGGGGCTCAACCACCCGTGGGTATAGAATGGGGTCACGGGAACTGCACTAGGCTATTCCCCGCAACCCCACTCCCCCACAGGCCCCTACACGGGGTGTGCGGCCACGCCCCTCCTCAGACTAGGAGGAGGGGGGTTGGGGACAGCCGGAAGAGCTGAGCCGTCCCCAACGAGCGGTGGAGGTGCCAATGGCAGTGCCGGCACAGGGACCCCCGTCCCTGTTGCCGGCTGGCCACCTCCACGGAGAGGACGAAGAGTTCTCCGCCGAACTCGTCCTCTCCTTGCTCGAAGCGGGCCTGAAACCCCCTCGGGGGTTAGACTCGCGCTCCCGCTCCGCCGCCTCCTTCTGCGCCACCACTTCCTCACAGAAGTGGGCGAAGGCCGACCATGCACTCTCCCTATCCAACATAGCTACAACTATGCTGGACAACGAGAGGTCATGTCCGACCTCCGCGACCAGCGCGGACCGCTGTTGGTCGAAGGACGGGCACACCACCAAAGTGTGGTGCGCCGAGTCCTCCGCAGCGCCGCACTGGTGGCACGAAGGAGTGTCCTCCCGCTGAATACGGTGCAGGTAGTTACCGAAGCAACCATGCCCGGTAAGTACCTGCACCGTCCGGAAGGACAAAAACCCGTGGGGGCGCTCGAGCCACCGGTCCAAGACCGGGGCGAGCGCCGCGAGCGTTGGACGGCCGTACCTCTCCACCTGGAGAGAGGCCGTCCATGCCTCCGTCATTTGCTGGCGGTCCTCCTTTCTTCTCGCCTCCCTTTCTCGGGGGCAGAAGGACTCGCCAGCCGCTCGCTTGGCCGCCGTCCACTCGTAGACGGCGGCCAGCACTCCAGCCTCCAACTCCCATGGCGGGGTGGAGGCGAGTGACCCCCCTTGCTGGCCTTTTTTTTTTTTTTTTTTTTTGTTGGCCCGGTGGAAAATGCCGCCTTAAGCACACCCGACCGCTGGGAGACGGCCGGGTAGTGTGGGGCTCTCCCCTGAGGTGCTCCCAGGGGCCTACCCACTAAAAACCACCGGGGCATTTCCTGCTACGTCCGTGTGGGGTGGGCTACGGTAACGGGTAGAAACCAAGTCCGCGGCCCACCCTCGAAGGACGAGAGGCTCGCCAGCACGGCCTCTTTAAAAACGGGCCTCGCCGTAAAACGAGGCCTAGGGCCACTCCCATGGCCCACCATTCCCCCCTCTCCGGAATCGTCCACGTTGCTGGATTGCAACGCAGACGCTCCGGAAGGGACGACTGCAGACCCCTCCCCCAACCCATACCCTGCTGGCTGCAGGGCAGAGAGAGGAGAGAGCACCCACAGACTTTTAAGTTATACCCGAAAACCCTCCCGTTCGAGCATCCCCGCTGGGTTGCGGAGACAATCGACGGGACGGGAAAAGCGGGGGTGGCGAGTCGTATCTGCATCCCACTGGCTGCGGGACTCAACACAGACCCACCAACAAAGCCCCCACCATAAAGGCGGGGAGAGCGCTCCTCCTTAGGAGGGCCGCATTGCCCTTCTTCGTCAGGGCCCCTATCCAAATCGGGGCCCCGTAGAGGGCCATGGAGCGGAGGATGCCGGCATATAGCCGCCGACACCTCTCTCCAGGCCCTCCCAGATTCGGCAGCAGCCACGAAAGGTGGTCTGCTGCCTTTAGGACCCGCGCTGACACCCCCCTAAAGTGGGGGCCAAAGTGCCAGCGCGGATCCAGTGTGAGGCCGAGATACTTCATCTCGGCCCCCACCGGGATGTCCACCCCCCCGACGCGGATGGCTGCGCCGGGGGGTGGTCGGCTCTCCCGAGGCCCGGGAAAATAAAGGGCCTCGGTTTTGGCCAGGGCTACGTTTAGCCCCAGCCGGCCGATACGGCCGACGACCAAATCGCCGCCGACCGATGCGAGGCGCGCTGCATCCCGGAAGGACTTCCCCCGGGCGGTGACTAGGGTGTCATCTGCATAACAGATGACACCCATGCCCGGGAGAAGCGCGCCTCGCAACACCCAGTCGTATCCGATGTTCCAGAGCAGGTGGCCCC
>CM032488.1:16374388-16395250 GCA_019059595.1 Marasmia exigua
CGTTCAATCATAGACTGTATATTTGTCTTCATAGGCGTGACCAGATAAATGCACTACCTTCAAATGGACTTTTTACTAGTGCCTCATACAAAGCTTTCACTGCGTTTAGGTTCGTAAAACGTTGAGATTTGACGTAGGACGAATCCCAAATTCCGGTAACGCCTTCTTACAAAGTTTAACAATGTGCCCCCGGAAATTCAAACTTGTAGTAAAATGCACTCCAGGTCCTTTGTTTCCGTTACTCGCTGCATGTGGCGTCCCATCCACCTGTATAAAAAAAGCAACGCGGTTGTTTAGAAGCAACGTAAAGGACATAACTGAGCACTTAGAAACATTAAATGTAATCTGTTCTTGTGCTCCATTCCACTACCCTGTCAATATCATCCTGCAGCTTTTCACATGTCACTGCATTTCGGATTTCACGAGCAACTTCAAGTCATCCGCAAAAAGAAGGCAGACCGACTCTCTGACAATATTGGGCAAGTCATTATCATCAGGTTAAACTCTAAGGGTCCCAAATTACTTCCTTGGCTGACTCCTGACCTGGTGTAATACGGCATTGACTGTTGCCACCCCAATCTACATATTGTCGCCTGTCTTCAGATAACTGGCAAAGAATGACAGTGTTTTTGGAGTGAAGCCAGCAAGGGCTAACTTTTCAAAAAGAATGGTCATTGTCAACGGTGTCGAATGCCTTCTGAAAATCAAAGTATGCGACATCCACTTGACTTCCAGAGTCAAACAGCTGGCACTACATAAGTCATCAGTTGTAACAGATTACTCGAAGTATTGCAAGCAGGGCGAAATCCATGCTGAGCATCTGACAGCTGAGGTCTTATCTGTAAAATATATTGAGTGGTATATGGCGGACTCAAAAAACCTTTGCTGGCGTAGGCAAAATAGCCACCGGTCTGTAATCACGCGCCTCCACCCCTCCTCACCCCCTTAGGCACCGGGACAACCCTGGTCAGCTTCCACTGATCAGGAAACACTTCATTTTCAAGGCATGTGTTAAATATGTGCAAAAGAGGACCCTCTAGTACCATATAGCAGTCCCTAAAAATAAAAGGCGGTATACCATCAGGTCCCATGGAATATTTTGGTTTTAGCTTCCGTAACGCTCGCCTTATATCTTCTAACTGCAATGCATGCACCTGTACTCTGGCTGCGTCAGCCGCTCCCAGTTTGCTTACCGAAGCTACATCCAGTAGGGCTTGCTCCGGATAGTACACCGAACGGAAGAATTCAGCAAACTCACTAACACATTCCGTTTCCGAGAGGGCACAACCATTTTTTACCAAGTTCTTTTTATTTGCATTACTTTTCTTCGAATTAACGAAATGCCAGAATGACTTTGGGTCTTTTTCAAGATTGTATTGCACCCTATCCCTATGTCGATTATGAGCAAGATCTACTGCCTTCCTCACCCTCGCCCTACACCGCGAAAACTCTTATTAACTAATACGCACATGTACCATTGAAAAATCCATAGTACCCCTAAGCGAAGGGTCTGACCTAAAAAAAGCCTTATCATTAATCATATTAAGGTTTTTTCAGAAAATCAAGTTTTGTGTAGAAAATTTCGTCATCTTTTATTTTCTCCTTCTTTTTGACAACCCTGAATCAAAAAAACTGAAAATTGGGACCTATTTAGGGGGAGAGGGAGGGGGATACATTTGGGGTCCTAAGGTCGTTCCTTAGGGCCCCAAATTTATATAAATATAACATAGTTAGATAGATATACGTTAATACACATAAAAAAACTAAAACCCAACTACGACAAAAAACGTCGCTGAAAAAGTATAAAACAAGCCTTCGTTGTCAATTTATGCAATATTCACTATGTAGAGATAAAATTTCATGTTTGGAAATCCGCAGTCACACTTGTCAAAGGGTAGTATATTAACGTGTGACTACGCCTTTCCAAACATGAAATTTTATCTCTACATAGTGAATATTGCATAAATTGACAACGAAGGCTTGTTTATACTTTTTCAGCGACGTTTTTTTGTCGTAGTTGGGTTTTAGTTTTTTTACTTTTATTTTATTTGTACTATTTTGGTGTCCAAGTGCTAGTAATATATATAATATTCAAAATGTACAAGTCAAGCGCTTTCAAATTGATACCAAACACCGGGCATATTATCATAACTCTTAGTTTTTTACTCTGTATGTTTTGTCCGCTAGAGGGCGCCACATTAGATTTTGTGAAACTTCATATAGCCTATACCAGCGGACGATCAAGACGCTTATAATGATATGTCCATTTTGTCGAATTCTGATAAGTAGTTAAGAAGTTACGTGGAAACAGAGAACATACATACATACATACATACATACATACATACATACATAGCCTGTCAAAATCATAACCCTCCTTTTGCTTTGCCGTAGTCGGGTAAAAATAGACAACTTAAGTACCCTAGTACATTACAAACATTTTGTTTATAATTTCGGCGGTCTTATGGCTGGAAGCGATCAGACAACCTTCTGGTAAAGGACATTTAATAGTAGAGAACAGGTAGGTGGAGCAACATTAAATTGGAAAATAATACAAAAAAAACTGTACCTAAATAAATGTTAAAATGTATAACATTCATAAATATATAAATAAAACACACTATTACTCGTATAACGTAATTAATAAGTTATAGTTAGTTGTTAGTTTTGACCGCGGGAGAGCCACGCTTCGGCATGAATGGGCCGACTCGACCGGAGTGATACCACGGCCTCACAGAAAACCGGCATGAAGCGCATTGTGATGTTTCGCTGCGTGAGTGAGGGTACCGGAGTTTAAAGATCGGCAGGGCACTGGTGTCGCGGGTGTCCATGGGAGGCGGCAGTCGCTTACCATCAGGTGATCCGTCTGCTCGTCTGCCATCTATCACAAAATAGAAAAATGGTTGAAAACATATATACATACACACATCATACCTAATGCTACAATTAAAACAAATCTATTGGCGGCGCTAGTTTCTCCGATGCGTCACTTACAATAGTTAATAGGTTAGATCATTAGACAACTATGCCATTTCATTAGCGACACTAACCAGCCACGTTTCTCAAATGAATAAACGAAATTGTAAGAACATAGCGAGCTACCGACAACACGTAGAGTATGCCCTATATCACTTGTAAACTTACCACAGTATAAATGAACCAACGCCGTGCGGCCAGGAGCGTTTAAGAATACTGCCAAGGTTTTCCCGGCCTGTCGTAAGAGGCGACTAAACGGGCTTTCGGAGTACGTGAGCGTATCCATTGCTGGGGAGTGGCTTGCTCAGCATACGACTCCGCGGGGGACGACATTACCGGGTGTCCTGGTAGGTCGTACAGCGTTGAAGGGCTGTATTGCGCCAGATAGGGGTGAAGCGGCAAGCGCGATTAGCGGTATTTTCTAATCCCGGCTGTGGGAGTTTTCCATCCGCGATTGCGCAGAGATGGACACCCCAGGGGTTTTGGTTAGGGTTTGAGTCCCACACACCACCTTGTTCCCTACATGTAGCAAGATGACGGCCATGATGGTTTCCCCTGGGAAAAAAAATGTAAAAATGAACCCAGCAGTATTCCTTATATTTTTTACCCGACTACGGCGAAGCATAAAGGAGGGTTATGATTTAGACCTGTATGTATGTATCGTTGTTCATCTGTTCCCTCATAACTTCTAAACTAGTTATCATATTTGAACAAATGAGGTGTCGTTAGAAGTGTCTTGATTGACTTCTGGTAATAGGCGACATGACGTCACGTTGATTGACTACAGCGCCCTCTAGGGGACTTAGAGTAAGGAACAAAAAAATTTTGCTTGACGGTACCATGTGGGGTATTAAGTGAAAGAGCTTTTTAGCACATGTCAAATATGTAATTATATTAACATAAATAAAAATAAAGTTTAAAACTAAAACCCGATAGCTAAAAAACACGCTCTAAAAAGTACGAAGCAAGAAAATTGTTTCTCCTGAAATTATTATGCCGTCTGCAGTGTAGTAGGCCACTACTGTAGCAAACAGATTAATTATAATAATAAAAAATAAAATCAGTGTGCAAACGACACGGACAAGCGTTTAGAGCGTGTTTTTTTGCATTCGGGTTTTAGTTTTTAAACTTTTTTTTATATTATTATAATGAAAACTGCTTTTGCTCAGTAGGTGGCATTACGACCACGACGATACGGCATAATCTATGAGCAGATGACAATTTTCTTGTTTCCGTCCCCTTTTTAGAGCGTGTTTTTTGTAGTCGGGTTTCTAGATTTTTAACTTTATTTTTATTTACTTATTTTTTAGTGTATGTAAATAAAAAATACCATTTTGAAATGTGCTAAAAAGGTCTCCATTTGTTACCCCCACAACGGTACCGTCATCAATTCTTTTTTTAGTTCCCTTACTTACGTCCCTAGAGGCGCTGTAGTCCCGATTTAAACATGTTTCCTCTAACTAGACAGACAATCATTAAATGACAACAATCATTTGTTCAATATAATACTAGTTTAGAATTACAGGGAAACAGATGTTTTGCCTGGATGTAATATATGTATGGTTGATACATACTGTTTTACTTCGGCACTGATCGCGACGCGAAATGGAGCGGTTTCCAGAAATAAAACGCACGGTCTTCTTGTCCATTTTACTCAACTCACTAACAATCTAACATCGGTGACCTATATATGTGCGGAAACAATAGTTCCCTGTGCGATTCAGTATACATGCAACGCTCTTTATGAAACCTAAAGAATACCAAACAATATGTCCGTTCTTGACACGTCTCACATATGACACCACTCACTTCCATCGCATACCATCACATAAAGTCGTGTCAGGAACTGACTCTTCAGGCGCCCCTCTATTAATGGGAGTGCCCCAAGGATCAATATTTGGTGACCTCTGTTCTTCCTATATAGCATACCTGACCTCCCTTACTTTGCACAAGATCTTTGTGAAGTAGTGTTGATTTGCTGATGATTACCAGATCGTTGATTTTTAACGTTGACCGTCCGAAAGGACATTTGTACGACGTAAATGACAACTCTCTACCTACAAGTCGCTACATTGGTTTACAACTACAACTTGCTGTTTAAATGCCAGAAACCAAATGTGTAAATTCACTATGCCCAATGTAAAGCAGGTCACACTAACGTCGTTTTATTAATAATGAACACATTGAGTTTATTAATTCGACATTTTCTTAGGTATTACACTGGATGCCACAAACTGCAATGGAATCCACACTTGGCGCCGTGGGCGGGAAGACTAGTTCCGCCTCATATTCGGTTTAGAAGATCAGAACATCTGACTGATATTGAAACCGCGAGACTGGTTTATTTTAGTTATTTTTCATAGTATAGATGTACATATGGTCTTTTTGTTGTGGGGGTCGGCGGCTGAGATTACAGACTATTTTTTGTATTGTCAGAAGAGGGCCATCCGCTCCTATACAAACCTTAGGCCTCCGCGATTCGGTGGAAAAAAAAAAAAAAAAAAACAGAAAATGTGTTATAGAATATCGACATTTTAACTGTAGCTTCCCAATACATTTTGGACTGTATTTTGTAAACGTGCGTATAAATGGAATATTTTTTCTAAAAAATCTGTTGTCATGGTTTTTAACACACTAGAAATAAACACACGCTCGCGATTCCAAATCTGAAGCTCCAAAAGATTAATAGTTCCTTTGTTGACAAAGTATAAAATGTACAATAAGTTGCCACAAAATTGTAATTGAGTTTAACCAACGCCTAAATTTTAAATCACGTGAAAACCTGTTTCAATGAGGTAAAGGATACTATAAAATTGTAGATTACGTGAAATGATAAGGATTCGTGGACATAATTGACCTCCGTGGCTGCCACATGTATTAATTTTATAAATTTTACTGGAATTCACTATTATTATATAATTAATCAATTTTAATAAATTTGGCTTTAGCAGCATTTATTATTGTATACAGAATTGATTAGTATAAGATTAATCAAAACAATTGACAAGATGCTAACCACCTACTATGTACACCTCGTCCTGGCAGTTTTAGTTAGTATTTGGATTATGTACTCCTACCTATGCGGGAACCTAAGTAGTAATGCTCATACTTTCAACTGTCCTCTGAGGTGGTGGCGCTAGGTGGCGGGTCATTTTACATTCCCTCTAATATGGTGATGAAATGATGGCTGACACCTACGTCATACTTGTGAACAGGTGCCACCTTGGGGACTGGTCGCTTCGGTTTTACCTCATATTTATGCTTTTAAATTTGCTTCAATTCTATTTTTGATGTTGCATTCGACTGTATGACTTTGTATGAGAGTAATAAACCATTGTAAAAAGTGTGGCGATTACAAAGAGTAACTGCGAGTTTCTTGCACGGATCTTCTCGACCAGAAACAACCTTTCCGAAGCCGTTGGTAAATCGCATATGTTTATTTATTTTCTTTAGTAAATATTTTATGTATCAACATATATATGTTTAACATGTAAATTCTATTACATAAGTACTATAAATAGTTTTTAATCATTCAAATGTATGACGATTTTGTAAAGTGCTGTGTACAAGCCTTGCAGAAATAAAGAATTATTTGATTTTGATTTTTATTTTGAACCTATTTAAAGGTCAAAATCATAACCTTCTTTTTTTGCTTCGCCGTCGTCCGGTAGAATTCACCAAACAATTATTCTGAATGACATCAGGTAAAAATATTTGGTAGGTACTTAGATTAAATCAAAAAGAGGTCCTCTTTTTGGTTTAATCTAAGGGTAGGTAAAATGATTACATTACCATAATCTTTTTATTGCCTATTTCTGAATTAGAGCAAAATCGCCTACTGGCGATATTTACACTATGTCTGCCAAATGAGTTTTTGAAGCAGCCATTATGGGGTCACATTCTTGGTGGGGGTGGGGGGTGGGAATCAATTATGGCCCCACCCTGGAAGCAGTACACGCATATGGGATTCCTTTTCACTACATTCTGTCTGTTGCGTTGTGACATTTTATTAAAATCCAGTTATAATAGAAAACGTTAGTAAATTTCCAAATTTTTTTATGTGTTACGAGGCAGACGAGAAGACTGAATGGGCCGGCTCGAGCGGAGTGATACCACGGCCTCACAGAAAACCAACGTGAAGCAGCACTGTGCTGTGTTTCGCTGGAGTGAGGGTACCTGAACCGCGGGTGTCCATGAGCGGCGGCAAACGCTTACTATCAGGTGATCGGTCTGCTCACCTGCCATGAGTATTAGCCTATATACTGTCCCACTGCAGGGCAAAGGCCATCATAGAAATCATCGCTACTATGGTGGGGTTAGGCCGTCTGCCATCTATCATATAAAAAAAAACAGACGAGATTACGGATCACCTGATGGGAAGCGATTGCCGCTGCCTAGGGAAGTACACCGGTAACGCAGCAACAATGGAGTTACAAGTTCGCTGCGAACCTTTTAAGGCTTAACTACACCATTCGTTTTTATTTGTTAGCTACTAAACCGGATCTATTTTAAACAATTTCGGGGTTACAACCTCTCGGCAATCACTTCTACTATTTATTAAATTTTGAGCCTGCTTTTGTACTCGAAATTGGAACTACCGCCAGAAACGGCCATTTATGGCGTTAATCTAAATCTAAATCTAAAATTTCGATTGCAAAACGGATCAAAAAGTAGTGCACAATTATTATGGTGACACTAGCGACGCCAATAGATTTTAATTTTTAGCCAATAAACCGGATATATTTTAAACAATTTCGGGGTTACAACATCTCGGTAAACACTAACACATATTTGCATGGTTATTTAATAAATAATATAAGTGTTTGTCGTGAGGTTGTAACCCCGAAATAGTTTAAAATAGATCCGGTTTAGTAGCTAAAAATTAAAATCCATTGGCGTCGCTAGTGTGCTCTACCCGTCCTTAAATAAAATAAATGTTTGCTTAGAGACTCCCGTTCCGAAATTGTTTAAAATAGATCCGGTTTAGTAGCTAACAATTAAAATCCATTGGCGTCGCTAGTGTGCTCTACCCGTCCTTAAATAAAATAAATGTTTGCTTAGAGACTCCCGTTCCGAAATTGTTTAAAATAGATCCGGTTTAGTAGCTAACAATTTAAATTGATTGGTGCCGCTAGTGAGGCCTTCACCTTAACTCCAATAGCTCCTAACTTTCTCGGCGAAAAATAGCAAAAGCGCTGCTTTACGCCGATTTTCTGTCTGTGGTATCATTACGGGTTTGCCGGCCTATTCATGCCAAAGCGTGGCGCTTCCACAGTACCCGCAACACACACGGTCACGGTACCTAAGACAGGTATTGTTTACGTGTAATGGTTACGTGGCAACATTATTTAATAATATTCACATGCCACAAATCTAGTTCTTAATCGATATCTTGTAGGGTGACCACCACTCAAGGGCGGATCCAGGGGGGTGGTCATGAGGGCCATGTTCTAGGTCAAGGGGATTTTATTTATAAAGGGTGTATCTGTAAACATTTACATCCCTTTAATCACATGTTCTATCAATCATTCTGAAGAAGAACATTTGTTCTACGACTTTTGGAAATTCGCATAAAAAAATTTCAACTTCTCATACAAAGTCGGTCACGTGACTTGGTCATTTTGTATGGGGAGTCCAAGAATTTTTCGACAAATTTCGAAAAGTCGTAAAACAAATATTGTTCAGAATGATTGGTAGAACACGTGGTTAAAGGGATGTAAATGTCCACAGATACACCCTGCAAGTAGAGAGAATAAAAAGGTTCGTCACCTTAAGCTAAATTTTTGCTTGCACGGCAAGAATCAGTTACTTAAATTACTTATGTTGGTAACATACTGTTTTAAAAAGATCTGCCAACCTTTTTTATATTATGTAATAGATAGACAGACGAACAGACGGATCACCTGATGGTAAGCAATTGCCGCCGCCCATGAATAAATTAATAAATAAATAAATATTTCAGAACATCACATACATTGATCTGACTCCGAGTTAGGTAGCTCAAGCACCTGTGTTACGGATATCAGAATCAACAGTGGGATTACAAATAGATACATATAATACTTTTATTTTGTAAATAAATACTTATAATACATAGCAAACACCCATGAACACCCGCGACACCAGTGGAGTCACAAGTGCGCTGCCAACCTTTAAACCCCCTCTATCCCCCGAATTGGGCCTCCGGTACCCTCACTCACGCAGCGAAACACAGCACAGTGCTGCTTCACGCCGGTTTTCTGTGACATCAAAAAGAATCAATCTTGCTACAAGCAAATAACTTTCTAATCTTACCTACAGTAAAGCATAATTTTCTGTGCAACTGGTATTATTCTGACAAATTTACGAAAGGTAATGAGTGCTCATAGCATATCAAACGAATCAATCTAAAAACTGACGAATCTTTTCGTTCTTTGACTGTACATTACTTTAAATATTTAATCAATTTAATATACTTAATATTTGGTTTATGACGGCTGAATGTTTGACGGCAAACACATTATTCGAGAACGAGAACACGAATATGTGAGCCCGGTTCTCAGACTTCATAAAATCGGTAATTCGTTTGTTGGCTTAAGTATTAAGATATTTAATAAGATACCACAAAATGTCATAAACCTATCACTGGATAAGTTTAAGTCTCATATTAAAACCTGCCTAGTGAAGAAAGGTTACTATAGTGTACAAGACTATTTAAATGATAAGGATTCTTGGTCATGTTAATTGATTAATCTTTTGAGTTGTTATTCAAAGTAGTCTATTAACTTTCATAATTGTATTTTTTTTTCTCTTCTCAATTGAAACTCTGTAACATCATCAATATTTGAAAAGAGTAACTACTGAGTTTCTTGCTGGTGTCTTCTCAGTAGAAATCGACATTCCGAACCAGCGGTAGATATTATGTACCTATTTTGACATTCATAAGTGTTCTGCGTGGACCTAAATTGAATAAAGAATTTTTTATCTTTATCTTTATTATATAAAAAAAAAACTATAACATTTTAGCCTAGTGGTCCTGGGGGTCTAATTTGAAGTTAACTTTGAGACTCAACCAAACGTATTTGACGACGTTTCCTAATTTGAAGTGAACATTGCGTCGGTTGAACTCAACCGAAACTCTTTTGACACATCTCGCCTCAAACCCTAATTTGAAGACACCAATGATCAACCAAAATATCGAATTTGACATTTCTTGTCTCGCGTCTTTATGTCAAAATTCACGATAGCTCGAAAGGTGTTTTGGTTCGGTTGAATGGATTTATGGTGTATTAAAAAAGGATCTTTATGTCCTTGTAAATAAGGTCCAATGACTTACATATCAATAAAGATTAGTTTAAAGCGGAGTTTCTTGGTATAAAATGTTAAAATTGCTATACCTATATAGATGATTATGAATACATAGAGTACTTAGGTACTTTTAATGCTTAATCAAAGTTTTAATGTATGAATCTCAGTACTTACGTTTAAATATGTAAATTAATTTACATTAAGTGCCTATTTACCTACTTACTGAGAATTTTTGTAGATTTATGCCAGTGAGAATATGTATGGTATAGTTCAATGATTTATGCAGATTTAAGTAAGTAAGTATACTAAGTACCTACCTAGTGGTGTAGGCTTCTTATAGATAAACTAGATTCACTAAGTAATTAGTCTATTTCTGCGACTAAGTACATTGTATTCTTCAAACTTAATCTTATCAGTTCAAAAGTTTGAAACTTTTGATGGTTTAATTAGGTATTATTTATATAGGCTTTTGACTCAATTAGGTATTAATCCACCAAAGTACAAAGTGAAATACATTTTGAGGGTTTTAACCAATTGCAAGCCTCAATTATGTATTACAAGAGGCAATAATTTTGCCTAAGTTCCTACTTTGTCTACATTACAAGTATACGTAATAAGTTTTCTCTTTCCTTAAAAAGTAGGTATACCTACCTACTTACCTTTGTGTTAGGTTCCTACATAACTAAGTACCTAGTTATCTACTTATAAATTTTACAATTTTGGGGTAATTTTGGATATCCATTAAAGATTACACAGTACCAACCAGTTAAACTTATGTTTAACTGGTTTAATACATTTGCTCCACTATTAGTTAGTGAATTTCAATATATCCCATAGAATATTTCACAACATCACATATGTACATTGATCTGACTCCGAGATAGGTAGCTCAAGCACCCGTGTTACGGATATCATAGTCCACAGTGGGATTACAAATATATACATACAATACTTTTCTTTTGTAAAAACATACTAATACATAGAAATCACCCAGACCAATACAAACAGACATGTACATGCACACAAATGTTTGTACTGTATGGGGATCGAACCAGCAACCCTTGAACCAAAGCCATCGTTCACTACCACTGTTCCAAAAGCCCTGTTAACACTCATGCGATTAACATACTAATTAACAGGAGAGCAGTACATAAAGAATGAAAAAAACAACAAAGTACATGTGATGGAATCATTTATTAAAATAAATAATAAAAGATACAATAATGTTATCCTATTTTAAGAAGAAACTATGTACACACACATATTTTGTATTCTTTCTGTGCAATAAAGGATGTCTATCTATCTATCTTCACACACCCACTTAGTATTAATTAATAACCTTTAACTATTTACAAATAAAACAACGCCCCATTGTCTAATGGTTTAAGACGGTTCTGACGATGGCCCTGTGGCCATGATCTCGGGGTCATGGGTTCGATTCCCGGGTCGAGCAAAGGTATGTTTTGAATTTTCCGAACATAGTTTGGGTTTGTGATCACTAATCCGCATTTGGCAAGAGTGATGATTAAGCCTAATCCCATCATAGTAGCGATGACTTGATTTCTATGATGGGGGTCTTAGCCCTACAAAGGGAATAATTAAGCTGATACTTTACTTCATTTACATAATAAATGATGACTGAATGATGCTTGTCCATAGGTACTTATCAGTTGAATTATAACAAACTATTTTCAGCAAATAATTAACTTCGTTTAGCAATGAAGCCCGGAGTACTGGAACTGGGTATGTTTCTTCTAGTGGAGATCTGTGCAATGCTGGTAGATATTCTGCAATAATCATAAAGGAGTTTTAAATAAAATAAATAAATACCTAATAATAAAAGTATTTTTATTGCTCTCTCATACAAAAAACTGTTGGTAGGTACATAGGTATTTCGATTACAATCATACTTATTGAGTAAATAAAAACAAGCTATTTAATTTTAGATTGGAAATAATGTAAAAAATAAACTCAAATGCATATATCTACCAACGAGCTCCATATGCACTTAAGATTACTTGAATAAGTTTCTGTAACATGTAACCATGATTAATTTGGTGTGGTTCCCCCGTCTAAGGGTTGTTAAGGTCAGACGGCAGTCCCTTCATAGTAATTGCCAGACTCGCCAAATCCTCGATCATGGCTCACGGTACACTGGCCTCCAAAATCATGGTTCTGGACCACCAACCAAGAATAACACTGCAAGGATTTGACAACCCATTTGGAACGGTAGTGAATGCTGAATTTTGTTCCAAGGGTTGCGGGTTCAATCCCCGCACAGTACAAACATTTGTGTGCATGAACATGTCTGTTTGTATTGGTCTGGGTGTTTTCTATGTATTATTAGTATGTATTTATTAAAGTAAAGTATTATATGCATATATTTGTAATCCCACTGTTGATTCTGATATCCGTAACACAGGTGCTTGAGGTACCTATCTCGGAGTCAGACCAATGTATGTGATGTTGTGAAATATTTATTTATAAGGATTACACTTTTGTATACATGTTTCAAACAATTATATTATCTTTATCTTAATGTTTTTTCTTTCAGTAAGGAAATTAGTTATAGCACAGATATTATAGATTCAGTTAAATAATTTTTTGTTATTTTGATTACCTCCGGTGAGATGTTCACTTTTTTCAACTCATTCTCCAACAGTCATTCTAGCTCAGCTTTCTATTACAGTTTGGTCCAATGGAGAACTTTGATGTCTTGTTTACTGAAATATTTAATTACAAATGGTTAAATTATAGAAATGATGTTTCAAAGTTGTTCTTTCTAAAGTGTAAATTGGAATAGTCATCATCATCAGCCCATTTAAGTCCCCACTGCTGGGGCACGGGCCTTCCTCAATCACATGAGGGGTAATTGCCATACTCACCACGCTTGCCAGACGGGTTGGCGAAGGTTTTGATATAAATGCAGTTTTCCATGTCTGGGTGCTGATGATCATGCCAGCAGCTTTACCTTATTGGCCTTTTACGACACCTCGGTAAGAGTGAGGATGGCCTATTCTACTCCGTGGCCGAGTGGTCCCCGGCAGAGTAAAATTAATAACAAATAAACTTATTTAGGTAGGATTATGCGACTAACCTAACTTATACTTGATTTTACTTAAGAAAGTAGAGTCTTTAGATAACTATAGAACTTGTATATAAGCATAATACTAATGTACATACGCTTTCAAACAATTTTACAATATTTTAAATTATGTATTGAGATTGCATATTTATCGTACGTACAGTGGCGGACGCATCAAGCTATACAAAACTGTCAAATTTCTTCACTCGACTATAAACCTTATATTGTTACACATTGAGTTCGAAATTGATTGAGGAAATTTGACAGTTTTGTATAGCTTGAACTGTCCGCCACTGTACATACTTATGTCAATAATTTACAAGTTTTTTTCTAGTTTCACAGATGGCCACAGATAACTATATGGGCTATGATGTAGAAAAATAACAAGCTGTCAGATTTTTAAAAATATTTTAACATTTTAATGTTTTTATTATTTAAAATCTTTCTTTCAAACACATTAAACAATAGTCCTTTAATTTAAAATTCAAATATCTTTTATTCTTTAAAAAAATATTGTTAATTATAAATAAAATCAATTCAATTGGTTTTATTTGATGTGGGTCTTTCGGCGACACTATCATCGCGAATATCATTCATTCACGAGAGTCTATGGTCGGATCCGTACGAAAGTGTCCCATACGATGGTATTTCAAATTGCCAAACTAAACTACAATTGATTGACTGTCGGCTCGATCGAACGATCGTACGTGGTAACTTGAAATTAGACCCCCTGGTCACCCTACACGTCTTAATAATTTATAATTCCCACGTGTACGTTTCTTTAATTTCATTGTATTTATATGTAATTCCGGACCGAATAAAGATTTTTCATTTCATTTCATTTCATTTCATTTCTTTTCATTTCTTGGATGGACACGTTACATTTTAGTAAGGCTGTCAAAATTTACTTTACACTTTAGGTAAGATGGTGATAAATTACGTTATGTTTTTGCTTAGTTGAGTACAGACAGCAACACATTATAATACAGTAGGTACTACAGTCTGACAAAATTCCTCAATTTACAACAAACCGAACGTGTTTGACATTAAGGCGATCCGGGACGATACTAGCGCCAAGTAATTTATATTGATTGTGGCGAATAGGAGATTAACCTTTTTTTTTTTTTTTTTTTTTTGGTTTCCCGGGAGAAATGCATTACGCAGACCCTGTCGCCGGGGGGACGACAGGGTACTGTGGGACTCTCCCTCCGGGCCGCTTCTTCTAACAAGAAGCGGCCTGAGGGCATACCCACTAAAACTCCCGGGGCTCAACCACCCGTGGGTATAGAATAGGGTCACGGGAACTGCGCTAGGCTATTCCCCGCAACCCCACTCCCCCACAGGCCCCTACACGGGGTGTGCGGCCACGCCCCTCCTCAGACTAGGAGGAGGGGGGTTGGGGACAGCCGGAAGAGCTGAGCCGTCCCCAACGAGCGGTGGAGGTGCCAATGGCAGTGCCGGCACAGGGACCCCCGTCCCTGTTGCCGGCTGGCCACCTCCACGGAGAGGACGAAGAGTTCTCCGCCGAACTCGTCCTCTCCTTGCTCGAAGCGGGCCTGCGAGGGGGTTAGTCTCGCGCTCCCGCTCCGCCGCCTCCTTCTGCGCCACCACTTCCTCACAGAAGTGGGCGAAGGCCGACCACGCCCCCTCATTATCCAGCATAGCTTCAACTATGCTGGGCAATGAGAGGTCATGTCCGACCTCCGCGACCAGCGCGGACCGCTGTTGGTCGAAGGACGGGCACACCACCAACGTGTGATGCGCCGAGTCCTCCGCAGCGCCGCACTGGTGGCACGAAGGAGTGTCCTCCCGTTGAATGCGGTGCAGGTAGTTACCGAAGCAACCATGCCCGGTAAGTACCTGCACCGTCCGGAAGGACAAAAACCCGTGGGGGCGCTCGAGCCACCGGTCCAAGACCGGGGCGAGCGCCGCGAGCGTGGGACGGCCGTATCTCTCCACTTGGAGAGAGGCCGTCCATGATAGGAGATTAACCTTCATCATCATCATCAGCCCATTTAAGTCCCCACTGCTGGGGCACGGGCCTCCCTCCATCACATGAGGGGTAATTGCCATACTCACCACGCTTGGCAGACGGGTTGGCGAGGGTTTTGATATAAATGCAGAGTTTTCCTTCTCTGGGTGCTGATGATCATGCCAGCAGCTTTACCTTAGTCGCCTTTTACGACACCTCGGTAAGAGTGAGGGTGGCCTATTCTACTCTGCCGGGGACCACACGGCCAAATTTGGATTAACCTTGATAATTGCTAAAAGTGGCCACTTTTAGCAATTATGGGGCTTATTGTTACCTACTTGTAGGAAGAAATTATTACATAGGTGAGTCGCGAAATTTGTAAATCATATTTTTAAAGTATTTGTTGCTCACTTTTAAAAAAAAATCCTTTAATTAATTAAGACGGGGATTAACACGAAATTTATTATGAAATACAACATTATGTACCTACTTTATCTTTTGCTTGACGTTTCGGCTGCGTTACAGCAGCCCAGCAAAGATAAATAGATATACTTTATTGCCCAAAATACACAACTTAAAAAACTACGCATTACAGAAACTTAAGATGGGTTTTAAGTAAATAACACACTCAAAAATTTCATCTCGTGTTCAGGCGGGACTCGAACCCACACCTTTCACAATCCGGGTGAATGTTTTACTTAAGAATAAATTTCAAAAGATTACTATAAAAAGTATCCACTTAATGGGTTACCTGAAGGTACACTCTGTGCGGATAAAGAATGATATCAGAAATGGCGGCGCATCTATTCACTTCTCGCTCGCACACTCCCATCCGATCCCATTCTTTATCCGCACAGGTTGTAAGCGATTACCACCTATGGACACTTGCAATGCAACACCAGAGCAGTCACAAATTAATGCACTGCCCACCTGTTAACTCCCCTTCTGCCCCAGATTGGCCCTCCGGCACTCACTCTCAATTAAAACGACGTGCATGCCTGTGAGACCTGGCCGCTCACCGCAACACTGATAGCACAGAGAGCTATGGAACGTATCATGCTCGGTATATCCTTACAAGACAGAGTGCGCTACTCCATCATCAAGGAACGCACAAAAGTGATAGACGTAGGGTACGAGCCGCAAAACTGAAATGGGCGTGGGCCGGTCATGTGTGCAGAAGGGGAGATGAGAGGTGGAGCAAGAATGTCCTTGAATGGAGACCAAGAGATGGAAAGAGATGGAAATACTGGACAAACAAACAAACAAAAATGTCTTTATTCAATTTAAGTCCATACAGAACATTTATGAATGTCAAATATTATGTAATCTACCAGCGGTAGTAGCGGTTCGGAATGTCAATTTCTACCGAGAAGAATCAGCAAGAAACTCAGTAGTTACTCTTTTCAAATAATATGGTAATTACAATATTCATTCTTATACAAATTATGATTACAGTGACAGTATGATATACAATGCTTATAATCAATATCGCTTAGATAAATCGTCAAAGAAAAAGTATGAAATAAATTATACATTAGAGGACAGGCAACATTTCCAAGAATCCTTATCATTCAAATAACAGAGCTGGAGCTACTCAAGCTGGAGTAGCGTGGTCCAGGAAAACCTACGGCAGAAGAAAATGGAGAGAAATTAAAGAGGCATATGTATTCAAATACATTCTGCTGAAGAAGAGAACTCACTTACTCGGTGAAACACAGCGCATACGCTGCTTCACACTTATTTTTGTTTGGTATCACTCCGGTCGAGCCGGCCCATTCATGCCGAAGTATAGCTCCATGCTAACAAGTACACCACAGCTAGTAATTTACGTAACTAGTTGTTACCAGACCAGCCATCCACAGTTTGCTGAGGACAGACTCACTCGCTATTGTTCTACAACTAGCTCAGGCACAGTGCGGTGGACGACGGCAAGGTATGTTCAAGTTTACCTTGAAAGTGAACTGCTTTCGTGGTGTAAGTGATTGTCTCTAGAACATGGAGACCGCGGGTTTTAATTGCATAAGTGGTTTTTCTTTCAGGACAATGAAGGATTTAATCACTTACTTGATTTTCTGAAAGAGAGATTTCCTGCGGGTTCATTTCGAAATCGTTCCACATTAAAAATGTTATTTAATTGTGAGTGGTTGACCAAAAAGGGACCTCAAGGGAATATTATTGATTTTGAGTGAGTAAATCGCGTATGATGTTTGGTGTAGAAACAAGTTTCGCCTCCAAAAGCTAGTGTGCGCTGAGTAGGTAAGTAGCCAAAATTAAAAAACAAAAACTATTGCACCTTGTCCACGCGTCGACTGCGTGCACGGCTGCGGCCGGCCTGACGTCACCAGCGAAGGGGTGAGCGGGCGCGGGGCAGGCACCCAGCGCTGGCCGACCACACTCCACGATTAAGCGGCTTGCGGACACTCGCATTTGTTTATTTAAATTTATTTGTTTGTTTGCTCTTGATCTTATTAATACAACCATTCACACCTACAGTCCACTTTTAATTATTAATCTTCTGAGAACGTCGAGGACACACCTAAAAATATTTCCGATAGAATCCGCGCTACCGCTACGAAGGCTTTCCCACGGAATAACACGGTACTGTAATTTGAGCTTCCTTCCCCCTTATTATATAACTCTATCAAAAAATAGTTTTAGAACTAAACTCGTGCCTGCATTTTTTAACATTGCGTGTTGAAACGAGATGACATGAGCTTTAGTATAGTAATAACTTTAAATCGCGTTGTGTAATAAAGTGCTGATATCTAAGACCATAAAGCTTAAATTTGATGGTGGTCTTGTTTGGTGGCGCGAACTCTAGACCAAAACCATAGAGTAAGATAATAAATCGAGTGCGGGGAAGCGACAACATCATCCTGAGGGTAGTGGCAGATGATCCGCATGCACCTGTGGTAAGGCACTACGTGCGAACCATGACCGAAATTTCAATGGGCACATCCGCCGGGTCGAGTTTGCAACGGGTGTCCCTAAGGTACATGGTACAATGAGTAACCTTAGTAAATAAATAAAATAAAAACACTCTAAGTACCTATTTACTAACCCTATTATTAAGTTTTTTTAAGCTATGGACCTATGTATGTTGTCTGCAATAAAGAAATTTGAATTTGAATTTGAATAATTGTCACCAAAACAAAGGAATAAGACCACAGATTCAAAACCTCATAAAATAACTGTCTATGTTTAGCATCTGTAAATAGGTAATTTTTTATATTATTATTATTATGACAATGTTGTAAAGCATATAAAAATTACGAATCAGTAACGGTTTCCAATCCCTCCAGGTCCCTTTTTGGTCAACCACTCCCAATTTAAACATACTGGTTATCTTCACTGTTATGTAGTTTCACTGTGACACTCCAGCCTATTGAAGCTCTGCGCGTCCACTCTCTGCGACATCCTTTGTGCATTGTGACAATTTATCGTTAGATGTTTTGCAACGATGTCACGTTTTGCAGGTATTCCTACAGGCTGTTAAACGCTCAGTTAATTAATAATGCTCAGTCCATCTCTTTAAGTTAGTTAGATAACTATTACCTATCTATGGCATGGCTGCAAAGAATGGAGAATAATAATAATTCTCACAACATCTCATAGGTTGACCTGAATCCGTACTACTTATAAATACTTTTAAGTCATTCAAATGTATGACGATTTGTAAGTGCTGTGTACAAGCCTATGCAAATAAAGAATTATTTGATAAGTAGCATAAGCACTTGTGTTACACATATCAGACAACAGAGGAACACGAATACTTACTTAAATACATATATTACACCCAGACACTTAACAAACACAAGTGTTCATCGCACGAATGTTTGCCCAGGGTGGGGATCGAACCCACGACCTTTGGCGTAAGAGGAAGGGTCACTACCAATTGCGCCATCCGGTCAGGCAGAATAGTGTCAAACCCTAATGGAAATTACATAAAATGAAACAAGGCACGACAGATCACAGTGCTACAGTAAGATCCCGTAAAAACGCGTTTGAGTCGCTTTCAACATTCAAATTTTAGCTTTATGTTCATCGTCATCATCAATAGACGCCCAATGCTGGACATAGGCCTCCTTCAATGTTCTCCACACAGATCGGCCAATGGATTCCCGCGAGCTTGACCAGATCATCTGTCCACCTTGTGGGGGCGCCACGTCTGCGATATTTGTGTGTAGCCTCCACTCGAGCGTCGGTTCTATTCTATTCTGTATTCTTTTTTTTTATTATGAACTGTAGGCTAACGCTTGACCACAATCTCACCTGATGGAAAGTGACGATGAGGTCTAGGATGTAACGCGTTTGCCTAGGAGATGCCTGTTCACTCTTGCCTTAAAGATGTCCAGATTGTAGTGGTCCGGAAAAACAGACCTTGGCAAGGAGTTCCATTCCTTGGCTGTCCGCATTATGAACGTGGAGGCAAATCGCTTCGTGCGGATAAGGGGTAAGTCAACAACGTATGGATGAAACCCCTCGCCACGCCTTGTGTGGTGGAATGGGCTAGGGGGGATCAAATTATGCAGAACCTCCTGTACCTCCTGAACCTGCTGTGGTCAAGGCTCTGCAAGCCAGCCCCTTAGAGTACGTCATCACCGATAAGTCTCTTCGCACGGTGCTCTATCAAGTCCAAAGCATCCAGCTGATACCGGGCAGATCCATCCCAAAGGTGACAGCAGTACTCCAAGCAGGAGCGAACCTGGGCTCTATAAAGATGTAAGAGCTGCTCAGGCTTAAAGTACCGTCTGACCTTCCAAAGAATGCCTAGTTTTTGTGCAGCTGTTTTTGCTATGGACTCCACGTAGCGACCGAAATTGAGACTGGCGGACAGATCCAAGCCCAGGAGCTCTAGGTGGTCCGTCACAGGTACCGGAACATTTCGGAAGGTCGGAGTCAGGTGGAATGGACTCCGCTTCGCCGAAAACAGACAGGCCTGTGTTTTATTATTCTATATTGCCGCTTGAGGTATGGCAATCCATTGGCCTATGTCTGGTTTATGTTCAGAGACACAAGCCCACTTATTATAAACCGCGAACTAAGGATAGTCCCGGAACAAAATTCTTGCCAGCCCCTTTTAGCATTGTGTCAGTGGCGTAGCGTACTTTGTCGGGGACCTGTATAAAAAAAATGTTTGGAGGCCTTTATATGGGGGTAAAGATTTTTCATAAAAGAAAAAAATAATTGTACCTAGCTTGTTTGTATGTTGTGCAATAAAGAATATATATTATATATATCTATCTATCTACGTTGGTTCCTCAATAATTCGTTTTCACGACATTCTTGACGCAGTATTTTGGGCTTATATTTAAAAAAAAAGAAAGATTTTTTGTTTTTTTTTTTAAATACCATATTTTATAAAGTAAAGTAATTAAAGTATCAGCCTATATACAGTCACACTGCCTGCAGTGGGCTGCCCTGGCAAAGAGGCCTCCATCATAGAAATCAAGTCTTCGCTACTATGATGGGATTAGGCTTAACCACCACGCTTGCCTAATGCCGATTGGTGATCACAATCGGAAAAGTAACGAACATAACT